>JAKCPI010022644.1:0-17309 GCA_023213315.1 Euborellia annulipes | reverse complement strand
AAATGAATTGTCTCAGTTCAATCACTTAGCCGAATAACGATTAACAAATATTTACTACACAATCAATCAATCAATCAATCGTGAAAAAATGAATTCAGAATTTTCACTCTTTTTTATTAGATAATTCGTCAATAAGATAAAAGTGGTGGGATGATGTTTGGTCTAGTCAGTTAGTCCATGGATAAATTTGATTCCCAATTGAATGGACCACAGGATGCACTTTGTGGTCATGGGTAAGTGCAGGTCAACAGAATGCAAAATGGCCTCTGGCGTTAATAATTAAATGTACCTCGCTCTCTCCACATTCAAACATTACATTCAATTCTAAATATTGCTCTTTAATTAAATAGCAATCTCTTTTTTCTATTTCTCTTTATGTTTAAAATAGAATATTAGCACTTTATTGTTGCTGATTGAGTGAAAAAAATTAAATTTTAAATCTAAAAGGGTTTAGAAACATTTTTCGGGAAAAATTTATTTCTAATGAGAGAGAGAGCTGAGACCGATATAGAGGGTGATTAAAATTTAGCTGAAGACATTCAGGGAGGGGTGGGGGAAGGGGGGGGGGCGCCTCTCTCGTTGTAACGATCATACAAGGTGGCCGACGGTAAATTGCTGATTTCGAAATGAAATAAAAATAATGAACACTTATTTTTATTTTTCTCATATTGGACAATAATGGAAGTTTCTAATTACACGGTATATCTGACAAATGTTTACTTCCACAATCCGCACACTGCTGCAGTTGTTTTCTGAAATTCCCTTGCATTCTTTCAAGCATGTCTTCTGGTATTCTTGAAATTTCATCCTCAATATTGGTCTGTAAGTCTTCTAGGGTCTTGGGACGGTTGCATTACACCTTCGACCAGGTAACCCCAAAGAAAAAAATCGCATGGGGTTAAGTCGGTAAGCGTGCGTGGAAGGCTTTTCTCAAATGGAGATCCCCCCGATCTCAACTGGCCCACAAGCTCACCGGACTTAACCCCATTCGATTTTTTTCTTTGGGGTTACCTGAAGTCGAAGGTGTATTGCAAACGTCCCAAGACCCTGGAAGACCTACAGAACAATATTGAGGCTGGAAATTTCAAGAATACCAGAAGACATGCTTGTAAAAGTGCAGGGGAATTTCAGAAAACGACTGCAGCAGGGTGTGGATTGTGGATGTAAACATTTGTCAAATACACCATGTAATTAGAAACTTCTATGATTGTTATCATGCAAACACATGTTATAATTCTGTTCTTTAATTTAATTATATACTAGCCTACACTAAAAACTTTTAATAATTATAATTAAATGCATGTTACTACAGTATATTATAATTTCATATTTATGTGTGTGTAGATGGTTTAGCTCAGGGGCCCACATCTTGTGGGTACGTGGATGGCGACCACGAGCTGCCCTAGCTGGTACTGACAGTACTTCCGTTCTTTCCATATCAGTCTCTTCCCCTTCTATATGTTCAACAAGCGTCAGAACGTGCGACGGGCCGGCCTGTTCTTTTCCTTCCCGGTCGCAAAAACCCATGAACCTCCGACCCCGCACCGCGGTATTTAAGGCTAAGAGAGAAGAAGAGTGTGTGTAGATGGTTACTTGTTGTAAATATAGGGGGCTGGACATCAATAGAAAGCAATAAAATCAATCTAAATTATTAAAAATGTTTGTTTTTATAGCTTACATAGTAGGACCTCTATATTGAAATAGTATATTTGGAAAAGTGAAATTTTGGTAAAGTATCTAAAGGCGTTTGCTTATTCAGAACACGTCCCATTTCTAGAACTGAAATGTCGAGATTCCTGAATTAAAAGGATCAAACATAATTTTATTAATTAATTAATTATAATTATTATTTATTAATTCAAACAGCCGAAAATTGCTAAAATTGCGAAAATTGTTAAAATTGCACCACGGATCTGTCAATTTGTTTTCGGCATGCTTTGCCATTAGACCAGAGCCGATTTGAATTCCAACATTGCTAGCGAATATTATACATGTATAGAACTTGTTTGTACGAATCCGCAGACGAATTTGGATCATTGATTTCATACTCAAAACCAAAGCGAGGGAGGGATTTGTCACCTCACAAAAGTCCTGAAGAAGATAGGTGTTTAGACTCCCGAGATAGAGAAAATAAATTTGGCCCAAATATACCTTTAACACAAGTGTTATTATTTAAATAAGAATTTTCTTCACTCACCCAAATAATATAATTATATAATTTCTTATTTATTAATGTTTTAAATATCATTAACCATATAACTGAGTGTATTATTTAATTTTTATTTAGACCCTATGTCGAAAGTTAAAATTTATTCTGTGTGCTCTGTTGTGTTGTTTAACTCTAATCGATCCTCTTTTTTATTACGTACTCAACAGAACGAGTCCCAGAGTAATTTGAATATGGGCAGAATTAGTGAATTTATGATTTCCTTTCGGATTTAGTTATGGATACTTATTTTGCTAATAAAAGAGATAATGTTTGATATTTTATCATTATGCTCTACTCTCTGCGATGTTTTTGATTCTTCAATTGAGATAGATTTTATTCCATGTACAGTGATTTGGTTGCCTATTCCCCCAGGCGTTCTTTACTGAGGTGTGTTGCTTGATCTCTCGCCAGCCATCATTCATTTTTTAAAACATTCACTGTTTTTAATTAATTAATGTACCGTAATTTTGTTGTTGTTTCAGGCGGCTCGTCTGCTGGGCCTCGGACCGGAGAAGATCGTCTTGCTTGACAATAAGACTAAAATCTTAGCAAAGTCACAAAATACTGCTGATCTTGTTCAGGTAATTTGAAGAATTGCTTATAATAATTGCGAGTTTAGTTTGACGTCTAGCCAGGAGGGGAGAATCCCCGTTTTTTTTTTCACCTATAAGAACTCAATAGGTTGAGGCTCGCCTGCGGAGGGCCCTTACCCTTTTATTTTCTACACTTTTTGAATTTGGATAGAAATGCTTAAGGTTGTTCGGATAGTACATCGTAAGTCATAATAGAATCTAAATTTTTTTTTAAATAAAATTAAAAATTTGAATGCCAAAATTCCTTATTATAATTTAGTCGTGACCTATCAGAGTTTATAATTGTATTAAGTTAATAATTTAATTACCAAAAATAATAAATGAATGACTTTTGACTCGAGCAGTATTTCACGTAATATAGATCTGGCACCATTGCATTCATCAACTATCTATTTTAAATCTTAAACGCCTTAAATTTTATTTTATTTAATATATTACAATGTTTAATGCAAATCAGTTTAAACACAATGGACGATTTGCGAGAAAAAATATTGTAAAATTGAAAAAAAAAATGTATCTGACATAGAGATAAGACACTTATGCTATGCGACGTTGCCAGGCTGGTCTGACTCTCGAGAATTCATTATTTTTAAATATTAGCGACTGTCATTTTGGAGAATTTTTTGACTTTCTTGTTAAAATATCTTTAAAAGCGGTCGGCAGAAACTTTTGATTTTATGTTTAACGTATTCCTCGGAAGTGAATTAATAAAATGTAAGTTTTTTTGTTTTTGTATCATTTGCACAGATGCCTATATAATTCGATATGTGTGAATTTCGTCGTTATTCCCCATAGGCTACATGTTAAATTTCAATTTTTTAAAAAATTAATTACACGATAACCCTGTGTCAGATCTGCTTCAAAATTTTATTTTATACGTATTTGATAGTGATTAATAACATATTAAAAAATTAGCTTTTAATCTACCAAAGTGCTTTAATGTCCGAACAACCTTAATTTGATTAGCTCTACCCATACATTTCCGCCACTTCAACAATTAATAACTCGAAAAGTAAATATATTTCAAATTTGAAAAATTTAATTATACAGTGTTTTGTTTTAATCCATTTTTGCTTATTTTTGTAAATAATAACAAGAACTAAAAAAAAAATTTACGTTGTCTTACCTATTGAGTGTTCTGTTCATATACTAGGCCCAGTGGCGGATCCAGAGGAGTTTCTCGGAGGGGGTAATCTGGTGTGACTGGTCGCACAGCACACAATTTTTTCTTAATATCGGTAATTTAAAGGTGCATTCTGTACTTGTTTACCAGAATTTATATACAAATCAAATTTTTGAGTATTAATTTTTAAAATTTTATATTAAAAACACAATTTTTTCCCAAAAAAAAATATTTTTCTCAAATCTCAGGGGGGTAATTACCCCCTTTTACCCCCCCCCCCTTGTATCCGCCCTTGACTAGGCCTATATATAGAGAGAAAGTATTGGGTTCATGACAAAAGTTCGATGTCAAGACTTTGATGGAAATACCCGTTGTCGTGTTTTTGTAACATGGTCTGTTTGTCTATCTGTGAAGAAAATATCTCAAGAACGAAAAGAGCTACCAGGTTGAAATTTTATATTTAAGTTAGTCACCCTCCTGAGGCGTGACAATAAGCATTTGTTCTAAATCGGCTAATGAATACTAGAAATGTACTAGTACTGATGTACTTTTACAGTTTTTTCCGATTTTCTCAAAATTCGATTAAACGATTTTGATTAAAATTCATAAATTAATCTTTTTTTTTTAGATGTTTTTGTAAAAATTAAATTAAATGATGAACTTATATTTAATTTAGGCACTTTGCTATATTTTCTTCTAGTGATATATTTATACCAGCTCAAAAGGCTTAAAAAGTAGACAGCATAACTTTGAAAGTAAATTTTGTCTTTTTTTGCTTTCTAGTGGCGGACGTGTGGAGGCCGTGCCCATGACCGCCTACAGTTGGAGTTCCGAGGCACGCGCTGGTCGTTGGTGGTGCCCTCTGTGGCCGCAATGCGCGAGGTGGGCCTGGCCCTCTGGGAGATTCTCCAGGAACTCGACGCCCACTTCATGGACGAGCACGCATCCCTTCACAGACGACTCGGGGGACCCCAGGGTAAACAAACAACATCATCATCATCATCATGTCTTTCTTCTACAAACCAACCTTTTACTTCCTTTTTTTTCTTCTTCTTCTTCTTTCTTAATTCTCACCACACCCTAAAAGCCAACACGATCACGAATGTTGGCGTATTGATGTGGCCTTGTGGTGATGTGCTGTTTTTATGTGAATGTGCTCTCTTGTAGTAATTCCCTACTTCTCTTGATGTAAATATAAATGTTCTTCTTTTTTTTTTTTTTTTCAAACCCCTTTTGCTTCCTTCTTTGTCGTCTTCCGTCGACCGATATAGATGATCGCCATTTCGCCATTTCAATCTCATAAGGGTGTGTTTTTCTCTTTTTTTTTTTTCTTTGCAAATATATAAACAAAACACACTCTTATGCGGGTTCTAATCCAGAATGTGCACGCTCGTGTTCCATTCTCCCTTTATAGATTTTTAATTCCTTCCCTGCATAAAAAGAAAACCCAAAAATTAAAATAATCCCTTGAAAAGGTGTAATAATAGGTGTATAATCTTTATAAAAAAAATTTTCTCGATACTTTTTTTTTTTTAGTTCCGCACATTCCTATTAATTTCGTGATTGCTAGAGGAAATTTTTTTGCAGAAAATGGAGCATTTGGGAAAAAAAATAAACGTTATTTAATTTAACAAAATCAGGCCTTAAGTTAGTAAGAAATATCTTATCAGCAGTAGATAGAAGCCAGGAAGAAGCAGTCTCTTCAAATTCGGTGAGTTCTTCCTGGCTGCTACCCCACCTCATATCCTAATTAACAAATTTAATCAAGCGCTTGATCAGTAATTTCTAGGTTTTATACCTCTCTGGGATATACAGGTATTCTTCAGATAACCGTCTAATTCTTTGAGGGCGTTAAAAACTGACATTTATTTAAAAAAAATATTTATTTTGATTCCCTCTCTTCAATCATTAGTGTTGTTGCTCCGGGAAAGGGACGTAAAGAAGATTCCCGCTTCGATAGGAGTAGGCTACACGTCGGTGCTGAAGAAGTCACTTTTCAAACTAGGACATCCTCCCTAGCATAGAAGAGGTTGGAAAAGGAACCAGAAATAAGGATTAGCTTGTAAACTAGAAATAACGCAGGAAGAGGATTTAGAGATAGGAAATGATGTAACTTCACGGGGTGCTGGTAGATGGCTACCCCAGAGGGTTTGAGGTGTGTGTCTTCGTGCCCGAAAGCACCTCGGGTAAATTAAAGGAGATCCCGGTAGTAATTTCAAATAATAATAATACTCGGGGGAAACTACTTTCATAGGAGTGTTTTCCCTTTTCGTTTCCTAGAAGAAGGCTCTATCAGATAGAGTTGTATAATTTTTTGGTGAATTTGAACCTGAGCTGTCTTCAAAACAGGATTATATTCTTAACTGTTTATAGCCTCTTAGTTTCTTTAATTATTAAATTAAAAATTCGATCTCCCATAGGATCTCATAAAGATCCGGGGACGCTAATAACTATAATTCTTACCATAGTTTTTTTTTTGGCCGGAATATAAGAAACCTACACTGATGCATTAAGCTTATAGTGATAAATTGTTTATATCTTTTTATTTGATTAGAACTGTTTAATGAGAACATCCCATGAGATGACGACATGCTCTCCAAAATTGTTCTTTGTAGAAATTTCACCTCTGTAAGCTTAATGCTCAAGTGTATTTATTTTGCAGCCTGAAAGATCAAAAAAAAAGTGTAAGAATTATACTTGTTGGTGTCGGCTTGAAGCTTATTATTATTTCAGATGAGGGGTAGGGGATCTTTTTTGGTCCCCTTTGGCATCCAGAATTTAAAAAGCAGTCGGCTATATGGATATCGAATGACAGCCAGGAAACAAAATCAGATAAAAATAAAATCAATTTCTTTTATTTGTTTTGATTGATTTTTTTATTTGATTGTCGACGTTTCGGAAGCCTGTCTCGTCCTTCCTCAGGACAATCAATTTTCAAATATAATAAATACTGATGAGCGAAAATTAAAATCGTGCCTGGAATAATGCAATTTCAAGAGTTGATATATTATTCGAGGCACGATTTCAATTTTCGTTTAAAATACGCCCATCAGTATTTTTACATTTGACAAATGATTATCCTGAGGAAGGACGCGACGGGCTTCCGAAACGACGACAATCAAATAAAAAAAATCTGATAGAAATTGAGTTTTTTTTTTTTTTTTTTGAACACTCACACTTTTTTCTCATTCACACTCACATTCATACAGTCTTTTCGGCAACTTAGGCCATTTAAGACTTTATACGATAACCGTTGTAATGAATATATCTATTGGGGGTCCAGGCATTTCTATTTAAGGCATTTGGTATCCAAATGGCTTAAATAAAATCATGTCCGAACCCGCGACTTTTGGTATACGAGATTAGCACTCTAATCCCTACACCAAGCCCCGAGGGCTTTATTTTTATTTGATTTTGTTTCCTGGCTGCCATCCGCTATCAGTGACGGCGCTACGGGGGCTAGGGGGCATGCGCCCCCCCGGCAAGGATCTCTGCCCCCCTGGATGCCCCCCCCAATCAGCTCGAAAACCAAATAAAAAAATTTCTAAAATTATTCACTTTTCCTTAAAAAAATATAATTTAAGTTTTAAGCTTTTTATTTCAATGTAAAAAAGAAAGATTATTTTTTTAAATTCTTTATTTTAATAAATAAATTTAGTTACTCTCTGGTTAGTCTCAAGTTTTTGTCAAGTAAATATCTTTCTTTTGTGCCATTATAATGTCATCGAAAAGAAAAAAAATATCCGATAACTTTACCAATCGAATTGAAATAAATAGAGACGGGGTCTAAATGGCCTTCGATGCCGAAAAAGACCTAAATTAAAAAAAAAAAAACTTTATTAAGCCCCAATCTAAAAAAAAATTTTCTACTTCGAGTACAAATGTAAATCCACCAGCTATGAATCAAGCTCAAGTGATTCAGAAGAAATTGATACTGATTTTGAGAAATTCTGCGCATAGCCAATATCTTTCAGAAAAATTTCTGGGCTTTCATATTTCTCAGGAGCAGGGCCTCAGACAGGGGGGGGCAGGGGGGCTATATCCCCGGGGCCCGGGTCCCTCCGAGGGGGCCCGGGCCCATTGCGCTCCAACCTAAAAATTCTAATAAAAATTAATTTTCATGGTTAAAATTTCAATTAGAAAAAATCATTTCTTGAAATTTTTTCCCTCAGAGGGCCCGGGCCCTTTAAGCTCAAATCTTAAAATTTAAATTAGAAAAAATAATTTTCTTGAAATTTTTTTTCTCAGGGGCCCCGGGCCCTTTAAATCAAGTTTCAATCATCTTTTCACGACTCAGGATAGCTAAAAACGCAGATCTCAGTGGCTAATTTTCAAAAAATTTTCCATACCCCCAGATTCCCCCGGAAAACCTCTGTCCGGGTCGGGCCTCGATAAATTATTGTAACTCTTTTTTTTTTTAGGAAATTTTGAAAAATTTGTAAATAACTTTATTTAAATAAATATTGTAAGCTATGTATGTATAACTATTTCAAAGGTTGTGTCAAAAACTGTGTAAAAAATTGTTGGCATGAAGGCCACAATAGCCTTTTACCTAAGTTCTAAATTTTTTTTTTTAATTTTTGTGGGGGAGGGGGGGGGGGCCGTATTAGTAAGTAGCCCCGAGGCCCGTCAAGTCTGTCTGCGGCCCTGCTTAGGAGATAGGAAGCCTGCCAACCAAAAGTGAAAATATTTCCCTGTACAGCTGGTGGTGTGACATTTTTTAGATCCTCTTTAAAATGTATATTGCCCTTGGAATCTTTTGAAGCACACTTTACTCTTGTACTTTATAGGAAAGATAGGAGCAATGGTTGCCAGAGTAACATTTTATCATATTTATAAATTTTACATCTTGAATTCTAATGTTCCATACTGTTGGAAACTAAATATACGCCATTGTCCACTAGAGTCCAACTGAAACAAGATTTTCAGCCGAATCCGAATTTTGGCTTCAATTTTAGTTTCGACCGAAATCGAAACTTGTTTTAAACTTTTTCTTAAAATTTCCTATACAAAATTCATCTTTTATTTTTAGTAAAATTTCCATTTTCCCTCTTGCGAAAATCATTTGACCTTTTTTTTTCAAGTGCGAATTTCACTCGACGTTTTTTTTTTAGTATACGAGCATAATCCCATCTTTTCAAACTCAGGTTTCGGGGAGGACGAAGTTTCGGCTGAAATTTGGTCGAAACTGGCCGAATCCGAAACTTCTGTCGGTTCCTAAGGTCACACAAAAAATCTGGTGCCACGAGTCACACCAGATTTTTTGTTTCTCTGTTGATGTAGCCTATATATTTATTGACTGCCCCCCTGTTGATAAGTTTGCCCCACTCCTGCCCCCCCACTGAGAATAAGCTAGCGCCGTCACTGTCCGCTATCCATATATTATTGATAAATAGAGACCGGACAAAAAAGCATAAAAAAATGGAAAAAAGTGCTTAAAAAAGCATAAAAAACTTGAATAAAAAGTTGTTAAATAAGCATATAAGTTGAAAAAAAGCATCTAATAAGCAATATTTACTCATACCAATGGCGTATACAATTTTTTTTTCAAAGAAACTAAATTTATTCCGCCCGCCCTGCGAAAATTTTCACCCTGCGGAAAAAATTTTTTTACAGGGATATATTTTTTCACACTGCGGGGTTTTTAGAAAATTTGGGGGGCGCCCCCCTTATATACGTCCCTGGTGTATGCGTGTGTGAATGGGGAAAAATTTTTTAATAAAAAAAAAAAAAAATTATAAATATTCGTAAAATAAGTTCAAATAAGCACGAAAGGGAAAAAAGCACGAAAACTCAAAAAAAGCATAAAAAATGCAATCTCAATGCACTTAGTTTTTCCTAATTCGTATAGAAATTAAATATCAAATGGTTGCTTATAAAATTCAGCAATAAGCATTTTGCTTAAAATCCGGTCTCTATTGATAAATAAAACAGCCATATTCTTCATCATTTTTTAAAATCAGCACTTTATGAATAATAAAGCCAATTAATTATTAGTAGTAAAATCGAGCACCTGAGGTCCAGGGAGAACAAAGGCCCTCTAGCTAGGCGGGCGGTGCGGCTAGTTAAATATAAATCCTTACTCATTAAGGCCTGATGTTAAATTAAAGGGGAATATTGAATTTAACATTTTCCTATTTATAAAAAGACATTTTAAAGAAAGGAGGGATACTCGTTGTTAGGAGTCTGAATAACGAGTAGCATTCCTTTAAAATTCATCTTCGCCAGCCTGCCCCACATACAGTATACAAATGTAGATAAGATAACCATAAACAATCGAACCCCTTTCCCTTTCCCTTTTTATCAGGGAGAATTAAATCTGTGAGTTAAACTTTCTTATCACCAAGAGACATCGTTTTGCTCTGTGTGCATGATGAAAGTTTTTTTTTTTTTATCCTCGTAATAGAGAGTTGGACACAAACAATTCCGTGTTAAAAAAAAAAACAAAAAAACAAAAATGTTGCTCTATGACCAACGCATTTTATTCCAAATTTATATATATTTATTTATTTTTGTATATAAGTGTGAATATATTATTATTATTTATTAATTAATATATATTTTATAGTTGGACAGTTTGTTCGTTCGAGCCGTTGCAGGAAACTGTTCTCTTGTCCATCGGGATCTAAATGATTGATATTCATGCACATTAAGGATTAAAATCTTTTTTTTTCCTTTGAGAGAGAGAGAATGAGAAAATTATTAAAATTAATTTTCCTTAAGGAAAGATAATACAATTCGGAAAATTAAGATATTGAATTAGGCTATCAGAAAAAAATAGCTAGTTCCTAATACCTACAGCAATACAATATTTTTCTTAAAAATTTTAAACTATAAAATAAAGTCAACACCCTTGTACATTATATGGACCATGTTATGCATAAAGGAACTAAACGCCATTATGACTGAAATTGAGATAAGACCGTCATCTTGTCGGAAAAAGAAGATCTACTTTTTTTATTTAAATAGCAACATTACTACTCTGTTCACTTTTTTTGTATAAAACAAGAAAAAAAGTCATTGTCATTGGGTTTGTTTACAATTGTGCAAATGAAATGCCCTTTATCTCAGATTTAGGTTAATGGCGCTTGGTTCCTTCGTGCATAACAGGCCATATATTAAAAGGGTTTAGTTACTTTTAGGGATTTTAGAAATTTAAAAGAAAAGAAACTTATTATTATGGGAGTTTTTAATTATAGACCACATTTTGTATTAATTACTAGTATTTATTAAAATATAATATAAATACTGTTGTAACATGAAGCTTTTTATTGTATATAAACACTTGCTTTGATGATTGTGTCTAACTCCATGGGAATGACTGTAGTTGGCGCTGACGTCTTTTTTATATTTATTTAAGGTCTTTTTCGGCATCTAAGGCCATTTAGACCCTATCCATATTTATTTTAAATGATTTGCAGTCAATTACAATAAAATAAATTTTAAGGAAAGGACCGGAGAATAAAATTTTCAGAGAAGCAGGGACCAGACGCAAGTGCGAGCGAACGTTATTTGCACTGATGATCAATAGGCGCAGTGGCGGATCCAGAGGTGTTTCTCGAGGGGGGGAGTAATCTGGAGTGACTGGTCGCACAGCACATATTTTTTTCTTAATTTCAGTAATTTAAAGGCGCATTCTGTACTTGTTTGCCAGAATATAAATATAAATCAAATTTTTAAGTATTTTTAAAATTTTACATTAAAAATACATTTTTTTTTTTTTTTTTTTTTTTTTGAAAAAAAGTATTTTTTTCAAATCTCAGGGAGGTAATTACTCCTTCGCCCCCTCCCCCTTGTATCCGCCCTTGACTAGGCGTGATGCCAGTCGAAATATCTGCTAATTAAAGATGATGTGAGAGGGTCCATCAAATGCTGGCTTTTATTCTCCGGTCCATTCTTTATACATCTGATCCAGGGAAAATCTTCCAAATATAATCTCGCTTGGGACGGGAAGCGAATCCGGTGACCCTAGGCACGAGAAGATAATTAATGCCTTCTCTCTGAGTCACGAGCGCTGGCGTCGCATATAAAATGAACATAACGGTTCCTTAGAGGTTAGTTCACTTGAGTCGGAGCAAGTGCACAGTACTTTATAACGATTGCAGAATAAGCATTCGAAACGTCGTACAGTTTCTATATTTTTAATAAATATTTAATAACAAAATGTGGTCTATAATTAAAAACTCCCATTAAAATGATAGTAATACAAACCACAAAAGCTTTAATAAACACATTCATGAAAAGAAACTTGTCACAACAACAATAAAAAAAAGGAACTAGCTATGAGTAATTAGTTCTTTTCATTTTAAAGAACTAGTTCCTAGTTGCAAGTGCCAAGGACTCAATGATTACAGCTCTGGTTATCAAAATATTAACAAAAAAAGGAAATTTCACTTTTACCGATTATCTGATTCATTCCTTAAGGAAGAAGATCTGCTTCAAGTTTTGGTGTTTAATACTTTATCTTACAACTTTGATTGATAACGAGAATTCTTTTAGATAAAGAGATGAAGAGACTTATCTTCAGATTCGGCAGTTTGTTTGTTAAGGAAAAATCAAGAGTTGTAAGACAAAGAAATCTCTCTCTTTCTCACTCTATTCCTTCGTTTATTGAAATGCTAGCGATATCCAAGGCGAATAAGAGATTAGGTCGATCGACGGATCTACAGACGACGGCAGGCAGCAGGAGCAGGGGCCCGGCAGTGGCTCGAGCGTACCAAATGTTGCAGAGCTCGTGAAGCGGTCGCTGCTGACCCTGCAGGTGGCGCACTCTGCCGAGCTGGAGACCTTGCACAAGCTGCTTCACTTTCCCGAGGAGGTGGCTCTCCGGCTCGCCGAGTCCGAGTATCACCTATTCCATCAGGTGCCACCAATCGACTATCTACGTCAAGTGACATTGGACTTGGGAGGAAATGGTGGTGGTGGAGGACCATCAGGCGGAGGGGTGCCTCCAACGACAAGTGGAACATCAAGTGCAATGCCGCCGCCGCCGCCACCGCCGTCGACAGCTGGCGCTGGTGTTTCAGGAGCTGTTCCTACATCTGGCCACCCCTCGGTGCGAAGTCTTATCAAACGATTCAATGAGGTATCTATCTATCTTTCTATCTATCTAGCTAGTCTAATTCCTCTAAATTAATTCATTCATCAATTCATTTTAGGTGAGCTCCTGGGTGACACATTTGATCATTACTCAACCCACACACGAAGATCGAAAAGCGGTTCTCTCATGTATCCTTCGTGTGGCTTTAAGTTGTTGGAATATCGGCAATTTCAATGGTGCTATGGAGATCGTCGCCGGCCTCAAGTTAGTCTGCACGAAACAAACACAAAAAAGACACTCTGCCACTACACCTATCACCTGAAAGCCCTTTGCACTACATGCATGCATGCTTATTTATTATTATTATTATTGTATGAATTAATCTCTATCTATCTTTCTCTCTCTTTCTTTCTTTCTCTCTTTTTCTCTAAAGAAGATGAATACTCTTGGACGTGTTAGACCCCCGGCTCAGGGGCAGGGGTTTCTTTCTGGCCTCCAGCGGACGTGGAATGTTGTAGGCCGGCGGAAACTACTTGCCTCTGAGCCACTGAACTTCATCCTAAAGAAGAATTTTTTTTTATCTTTTATTTTCAAGTGTGTATGCAAATATTTGCAAATTTCCTTTGTTTTTTTATGTCCTTATTATTTATTTATATTTAAATTAAAAAAAAAAAAAGTTCATTTTATTTATTTGTTCACAGGTCAAATAAACTTAAACCTTTTTGGCTGTCCATAACCGAAAAAGAGGCTCTCCCCGTTCTTGATTTCTTATCCACTGCATTGGTCTCAGCTGAGTATGATCGTGCCCTGGCGAGAGCATTGGCGATGCCTGAATGCCGTGTCGTTCCATTTTTGGTGCATTTCTACGTGAACTGCGAGATATTCTAGCAGTAACACCGAGTCTGGTTGTATTGGCGCCTTCGAGTGAACACGCTAGGCTCGAGGTGAGCCCTCGTGGTGAAATGCCTTTATTGGGGGTGGAGGCGGCGGCTGGAATTTTATCTTCACTACCGGTACCGCCGCCGCCGCCTGCACCCCCATCTTCGCCGCTGCCTCCTCCGACTTCTACGTCGCCGACCACTTCCTCGGCTGACGGGCAGCTTCCCCAGCCGCAAGTGGTAAGCCGTGCCCCGAGCACCCCGACTCACCTCCCCGCCATCACCCCCCCACTCACCTCTCAGTAAAATTTAGTTACGCCGCCCCCCCTCATGTTGGTTGGTTGAGTCTTGGGCCGCATGCGGCCGGTTTGTCTACTTTGTGCTTCCTTTTCTTACACATTCTCTCACTCCTCCACCTCCGGTGTCTCCTTCCACGTTTTCACTCACCTTCACTCAATTATAGGATTAAATAAATGGCCTAAGGAAAAAAAAGAGCTCAAATGTTTATTATTTATTATTATAAGTGACGAATTCTGACTTGAGACTTGAGACAAAACTGACTTTATTTTTTCTCTCAGTAAATTAGGAGAGATAACCTTGCTATTCGCTTCTCTTTTTTTGCTTTACTCAGTTCATCTCTGACTACAATGGTGAAGATCATTATTTTACGCGAATCGGTCCTGGAGGACTCATCAACCTGGATAAAATTTATCGAACTCAAGCTGTCCTCGATCGAATTGCTGCTTTCCATCAACACTATCACGCTTTAAATCGTGCCTCGGGTCAAGCACCTAATGAAGATCAAATCAGGTATGGCTTCTTTTTTAGTAAATATAGAATAAATTTAAAAAAATAGTACATACTGTATAGCCATTAAATCAAAGGTAGAGAATGAGAAAAATGATTGATGTAACAATAAAATTAAATAATGGATAGATAGATACATAGGCGCCGGAACAGGGGGGCAAGGGTACATTGCCCCCCCCTGGCATCCTGTAGGGGGGCAGAGGGGGCAAAAGTTCTTCTTTTATTTCATTTATTTTTAAAAATGATACATTTTTACTTTTAAAAAATAAAATCTTTTAAATTAAAAAAAATTAAGACTAAGAAATTCATTTTTTCCCAAAATATTTTATATAGAACCTAATTGTATTTCTAATTTCTAAAAACATTTTATATTGAATTAAAAGAAGAAAATTAAAAATATTTATTTCCTTCAAATATTTAGTATAAATATAGCCTAAAAAAACTTTTGATAAATCATTAGCAAATTTTTTAAAATTTTAATTTTATTAAAATTGCGATTTTATTTAAAATTTTTAAAGCTTTATTACTATTAAGTAGATATGTTTTTGTTTTATACTATTTGAACATATTAAATTATTTTAATTTTCTAAAAAAAAAAAATTTTTTGCCCCCCCCCCCCCCTGATTCAAATTCGTTCCGGCGCCCCTGGATAGATAGATAGATGGAATTTATTTGGCTCTGAGGCGCACGCCTTCTGGAGCCCACATGGAGTACAGAGTCAAATTATCATTTTATCATTATCATTTAAATATTATACATTATATCATATTACAGGTTTACAATCGTATATTTTTCACAAATTTACATCATGATTGTCGAACACACACATAGGAAGTAGCGGGAATTCACGGAATTAGCCTCTTCGAAATGTTACTCCCTGTAGTGAAGATAGTTTTGGCTTTAATTGTATAATGCCATTGTTATGAAGCCAGAATATGGGGAAACAGAGATACAAAATTTGAATAATAGAAATGGGAGGAGGGGAAAGCAGTAAAGCTTATAATCCTTAGTTGAAAACAACTCGAGTTCAAATCCACCTCATGGCAATAAATTATCCAACTCTATTTGAGATGTCTCCTTCTGAGGTAGTAAACGGGAACCCACCTCAGTATTATTCCTATGAAGGTTACCTCCAGGGCCGGATCTAGAGGGGGGCAGTGGGTGCATGTGCCCCGGGCGGCAGATATCAGGGGGCGGCAATTAAAGAAAGATTTACTAAAAAAAAAGGTAAAATGATATGAGTTTTGTATAGAAAATTTTAAGGAGGGGCGGAAAATTAAATTTTGCCCCCCTAAAAAAATCTCCTAGTTCCGACCCCCTGGTTACCTCTCAGAGTAACCACAAAGTTACGTGTCAGAAAATATACAAATGTGAAAGAGATGACAGGTTATAGGGTGTTCGAGTGTATATTTTAAGAATCCAAGAGTGCCGATTACTGAACGGCTGGATTAGATTATTAATTTATTTTGCTCAGAGACTGTACCCCTGGAGTTCATGTGAGATTTTAATAAATAAAGAAAATTATTGCAGGAATTCCCTGGCTATCATCATTCATTAAAAAAAATCTGGTGTGACAAGCACAGAACACAACTTTCGATTACCGACATATATTTAGTTTCCGCCGATATATTAGAATTCAAGATGTTTTTTTTTAAACTCTTTTCGGCTACAGAGGCCATTTAGGGTCATTTCTTTATTAGTATAATTTTTAATTACAAGTAAAGTGGTCTTCAGAAGATTTCAATGGCAAAATGAGAATATAAATTCTAAAGAGCATCTGAAAAATAAATGATTTTTGAATTTTAATCAAAATCTTTTGAGAAAATCGAAAAAACTGAAAAACTACATCAGTAAAGTACTACAGTAGTTCTTTTTGGCCGATTTTGATTAAAAGCTTATTTTCACGCCCTAGGGGGTGTCTAACAAATAGATATAAAATTTCAACCTCCTAGTTCAATTTCTTCATGCTTTAAATTGAACCCAGACACATAGACAGACCATGTTGTAAACCCGTAGGTTTTAATTAATTATTAAATGATTAATACATGTTTACATATGTTTAGCATCCATACGTCAAGCATCGAAAGATCATATTTAGTGACGGAGGCAGAAGACGAAGACTACGGTGTCGAAGTTGGTGCCTATCGTCCTGTACAGCCTCTAGCCTACGACCATGGAGTTTCTTTCTTTCCTATCGCAGCATCCCGAAACGACATCGACCATCACGTCCTTCAGGTGATTCACAATTAACTCTCAGAGTAGCTTAGGATTTCTTGATGAATTTTTGTCATTCGAGATATATATTTATTTCATTATATCTAGCCGCCAATGGCGTAGGTTTATGACAAATTTGCCTTTAAAACTAGGAAAATATAAAGTTGTAGTACAAAAAAAAAATAAAATAATTACGAAATCATGTTAATTGAAAATTATAATAAACATTATTAAAAATTTCTGACTGCATAGCATTTATTTTCACTGAAGAATCAAAAAATATATGTATATTTTTTAATATAAATTAGAGGAGGCAAGTGGCTAAGCTGCGGGTTACGGATCTGAAATTTCAACACAACTCGTGTACAAATACAGCTTGCCGCAAATAATTCAAACATTTTACTCTTCAGAACAAAAAAACATTAAAATAAATAGATCAAAATAA
>JAKCPI010022643.1:0-30161 GCA_023213315.1 Euborellia annulipes | reverse complement strand
TCTAAACATTATATTTTACAAATAAACACTTGTGTTATAACACTTACAGTCAGTATAACATTATTAACATTTAATTGATAATGAACAATATTGAACAATAACGAATAATATATTATAATGTAGAATAATAATAAACACGTATTTATCACTTACACTTAATAGCTGTAATAATAATGCTTTTAATAATTTATAATATGAAAATGATAATAAATTTAACTCTATTTTTCTAAATTAATTAATTGATACCTAATAGGGTTAAAAAATTTTAATCTCTTGGAACGAGAAGCACAAGAGAAGTCAGTATACTAAAAATTAAAATTATATTTACAAATTATTTGAAGGGTAATATCAGACGTGGGCGTATATAAATTTTTTTTTTCGGAGGGGGGCTCGACTCTTTTTTAAATATCCCCCCTCCTCCACACAAAAAAATATTTTTTAAAGATACCGGAAATCAGGAGCCCAGAGGGGCCCGGACCCTCTCAAAGACAATTTTTTTTTTTTTTTTTTTGTAAATTTTACCCTCCGTAACTCAAATCACATTTTCCCTGTTGTGAATATCTTTTGACCGTGTTTTTTTTTTATGCAGTTTCATTTCTGGGGGATGGGGACGGACGCCCTTTATACGCCCCGGATATCAGATAAAGGCTCATCCCTCTTTGAAGGGGATGAATTAGGAAGGATTTAATTTTATATATTTCTCTTATCTTATGAAAATATTATTATTATAGTGATGAGAAGTGGCTGTAAACTTTGAATTGGGTGTAGGATACTTTGCAGCCAAAGAATTAAATAAAAAACTTTTTATTTAATTATTAACCGTGGACGTTTCGACCTTCCTCAGGGCAATTAATTGTTAGAATACAAGGTTAACAGTAATGTTAACTCTTTGTATTTTAACAATTAATCGTCCTGAGGAAGATCGTGATTTGCGACACAATACGATCCACGGTTTATAATTAAATAAAGTTTTTTATTTAATTCCTTGGCCGCAAAGTCTCCTATACCCAATATTATTATTATTAATTGGGCAGGTGGACGTTGTTTATATGGATTTTGAGAAGGCTTTCGACAAAATGCCCTCCCACCATATTCTCCTGGAGAAGGGTTGAATTCCTTCGGTTTCACGGACTCTTTTGTCATCTGGCCCAAGTCGTACCTCTCACTACGCAGATTTAGAGTGAGATTGGGTCAGGATATGTCTTCCGAGTTCCGGGCCACTTCGGGCGTTCCCCAGGGTTCTCATTTGGGACCTCTTCTTTTCAACCTATTTATAAACGACATTGCCGAAGAAGTTCTCAGCCCGGTTCTTCTATATGCCGACGACTTAAAAATATTCCAGCCTATTTATGGAGAAGAAGACAGAAAATCACTTCAAGACAGTATAAACACGGTCTCAGTGTGGGCGGAGAACAATGGAATGAATATCCACCCCAGGAAAACTATAGTTTGCACTTTCTCTAGAAAGACTGACACCAGCTTTCATCAATATTATCTGAATCGTGACAGGATCTCGAGAAGGTCGAATGTGGTGGATTTGGGCATGCATTTTGACTCTCAATTGTTTTTTAATAAACATATCCAAGTTATAGCAAGCAAGGCCCGACGTAACCTTGGAATGATCTCCTTGATTGGCAGGAATTTCAGGGACCCAAAAACATTGGTGATATTATATAAATCCTTGGTTAGACCAGTTCTTGAATACGCTACACCCATATGGAACTACGATCGCACAACCACCAACATATTAATCGAGAATGTACAAAACAAATTTCTAACTCTACTCAAAAAGAAATTCTCAATTAACGTCTGTAACGTAATCCAACTCGAATCACTTAAGTGGAGGCGAAACATCGAGGATTTAAAATTCATCTATAAGACTATTCATCAGCTGCACCATGTCCCGATCGAAGAAATATATTTTAGGGTTCCCAAACCTGGATTGAGATCTTCGGAGTTATTTGCATGCCTGAAACTATCAAGATGCAATCCATTGAAAAGATGCCAACTAGAATCAAACAGATTTTCGAACGAGATCGATTTTTTCGAATCATCAATAAATAAATTCATTAGTGCATTGAAGCAAATATAAAGATGGATCATTGTATATTATTTTATTTTTTAACTTATTTATTTTATTTTTATTTATTTGACGATTTTTAACCCCTGACGCGTGCAATACACTAAGGCCTTAGAGCTGTTCTATTGCACTAGAATCCATCATATCACCTTCCCATTTGCCATCTATGTCGCCACATCAGTGGGTGGATCGGCTGGCTGTAGGGGTGTGTGTGGAGGCCAGTTAAAAAAAAAAAAAAAAAAAAAAATACCTACTATCAACAATAGAAGAGGGAGCGGGCAGCCAGGAAGTAAGCCTCTAAGAAATGAAACTCAAGAGTAGTGGAGACAGTTTCGGCTATAATTAAATATCGCCATCCTCAGTCCATTTTCGAGAGTATGCACTCAAATGCCAATAGATTGAGTGCACAATTTTGTCACTGGAGCTGAATGTAGCGTATATGGACCCTGTTACCAATGGTGTGTCAAAGACCAATTATCGAGTTTTGAGAAAATCAACAATAAAGTTTTTTGTTTACATTGAATTCTATATAATTTTTCTTGTCAATTGTGCAAGTAACATTAAATATAAATTTTTTTAGGACATATTTCATAAAAAATAATATTAATTATAGCATTTGAAACAATATTCCGTGCTTAACTCAATTTTCAATTTTTTGGTCTTTGACACACCATTGCATAACAGGGTCCATAAAAAAGCTCTTAGCATTGCTTGGGATATATGTACAAGTATTTTATGTATATTAATATCCACCTATCGACAACTCTGCATTTGACTCAATGCATTGGCATTTGAGTGCATACTCTCGAAAATGGACTGAGGATGGCGATATTTAATTATAGCCGAAACTGTCTCCACTACTCTTGAGTTTCATTTCAGAGGCTTCTCCTGGCTGCCCCTCCCTCTTCTATTGTTGAAACAACAGCCACTTCACATATACTGTCATAATACCTACTATCTTTTTTAAAAAATATTTAAATTTAGCAATATTAGTGAAGATAAAATATGGTACATATTAATTTGATCATGATATTCCTCTTTACTGGGGCGGAATAAATTTATGAAAATTCCGAAATCATCAAAGACAAGTAGTGGGTTAGTAGCAGGGTTTATATCTCATTTTATCACATGAGTTATTCAAGCAAACAAATTTAATTGGATGTTATTGAGGTGGATTAGACTTTTTTTCTGTTTACGTCTTATTAAAAAAAGTAGATCATTCATTTTTTCTTCACTCAGGGGCTCACTTTTAGTGAGTACGTGGATGGCGACCACGAGTTACCCGAGCTAAGGATGGCATTTCTTTATTTTCCTTTATGTCAGCAAGGTCAAAGGGAAAAAACCCTTTTTCATACCAAGCGTCAGGCCGTGAGACGGGTCGGCTTGCTTTTCTCTCGGTCTCATTTCTTTATAAATTAATTTTGCCGACCTCACAAAGGGATGAGGCCAAGATAGAAGAAGAGTTCATTCATTTTTTCTATTTTCTTAGATGAAAGAAATTTTATTTCATATATTAATTTTGTAAATCTCTTATTGAATTCTAAAAAAAAAAATATTTGATTTATACTTAAAGTATTTATATATTTGTAACTACGTACACGTCTTCACCCATACAGTCCCATGATCTAACAAAGCGTTTTCATTAGATAGGAATAAGCAATACTTTTCCCGCCTTGAACGAAAACAATTATTTGGCTAGGTATTTTTAACTTCAGGCAAATTCAAACTTAAAATCGCATCGTTGTGATTACAATATTTTCTTTTTGTAGGTGTTTTAAGTAAAATCAAATGAAAATATAATTTCAAACTAACCACTAATTTCCAAAGTGTTGTTCAATAAAATGTTCTAACTTATTTGTTGATTAGATATCACAGAAAAAACTTTTTCCCAAATTAACTAAATTAATTATCCTATTCATTCATCTCTTGAATTTTTTATTTTCTTTCTCCAAACGGACACGCTTTCCCAGAGGTGCCATTCAAATTCACCGTTTCCCGAACTTTTCGGGGGTCAAGAACACTTTTTATCTTGATAAATTTTTTCTGAACATATTTTTTTTTTCTGTTGGCAATTCAATTATTAATTTAAAAAAAGGACAAAAGTACTTGAAATGAATAAAAAATATTAGTCAGCCTTTAGGGAAAAAATATAGAAAAAGGCTATTTTAATTAATACTTTTAATATTTAACTAATTTAGACCTTAAAATTGAGCCTATATTTATTTCATTGATTTTATGTTTGGAATAACATTAAACACTAGGGACAATAAAGAGAAGGAGAAGGTGGGCGTGGCCTCGCCAAGACTTCGGCTAATCTCGCCTCCCTCCGTCATCGCTCGGACGCTGGGAACGCATTTTTGTTAGGAACGCGTTCTTGTTACGTTACATTTTCTCCCAATTCACCCTGCCTAAGCCGCGTTAGAGAACTTCGTTCCAAAAAGTAACGTACACCATAACATAATATACAATTGATGGAATGTGGCTGTGAGATATAAATGAGTGTGATGTGGGGGGCAGCAGCCAGGAAGGTAGCCTCTATTTAATAAAACAGACTCCTTAATCAAAACGTTTCGGGATACATAAGCATTGTTTTACTATAGTAAAACAATTAGCTATTAGCTTATCCACAACAGATAAGTGACAACTCTATTTCCTATAAAACTGTAAGATTTTTAAATAAAGAAAATTTTTTTTATACATTTATGTAACATTCAACTTATATTGAGGAGGCTCGTGGCTAGTCGGATAAGCTGCGGATTACGAATCTCGAGTTGCTATACAACTCGGGTTCAAATCCCACTTGCCGTGCTTCTCCGTCTCTCTGTTATTGGAGTTAATCTCTGTTGAGAGATGGATAATAAAAAAATAAAATAAAAAGATGGGATAATAAATCAATGTAAATATTTTTGTACAGCTATAACAACTGAAGATGGCGTAATTAAATTAGCCGATTCGATCATAAAGGCGAGGCCCAATTGTTTAAGGAGTCTGTTTTATTAAATAGAGGCTACCATCCTGGCTGCTGTCCTCCATATCACACTCACCATAGCATAATATAGTAAACTTTACTACAATCCTTAAGTAAAATCTGGTGTGACTGCCACAGCACACAACTTTCTCTTACCTTCGGTAATCAAAAGTTGTGTACTGTGCTTGTCACACCAGATTTTTTGTGTCGACATATATTTAGTTCCCGACAGTACGGAACATATGATGAATTCAGATGTAAAATTTATAAGTATGGGAAAATATTTATATTTTGTTACCATGGCAACCATTTCTCCTATCTTTTCTATGGAGTACAAGAGTAAAGTGGTCTTCAGAAGATTTCAATCGCAAAATGAGAATATACATTTTAAAGAGCATCTAAAAAATAATTGATTTTTGAATTTTAAAAAAAAATCGTTGGAGCAGATTTTGAGAAAATCGAAAAAAACTGAAAAAATTACATCAGTAAAGTACTAGTAATCTTTGGCCGATTTTGATTAAAAGCTTATTTTCCGGTCCCGGGGGTGTTTAACTTAAATATAAAATTTCAACCTCGTAGCTCGAATTCCTTCATCCTTAAAATTGAACACACACCCACCCACCCACACACCCACACACCCACACACCCACCCACAGACAGACCATGTCGCGAAAACCACTTTTTTGGATTCAGGGGACCTCAAAACGGAAGATCCATCAAAATCTCGACATCGAATTTTTGACATGAACCAATACTTTCTCTCTATATATATATATTACATATATACATAAGAAGAAAAAAAATACATCAATAGTTTTGTTAGCTAGTTAAGTATAGGGTAATTTTTTTTTTTTTTTTTTTTATTTATCTCAATATCTCTGCACCCCTTACGCCAATCACGCCGCATCCTTGGTTGCTAGGGCACACCGGTTGGGAAACGGATTTAGAGAGTCGGCGCCACAAGTACCTGATATACTCGAGAGTGGAGCTTTGATTTTAGTCAACCAAACCAATATGTTTATAGTAAATAAATCATCTATTTAATTCAACTGATGGGGAAAAGTTACTTTTAAGACTGATGGCTATAAGCCTTTTGGTTGCCTAAGCTCAAGGCTGCATTCTAAAGCACATTATGCACTTGTGGCCGCGCCTTTATGATCGAATAAATGTGCGGTGTCCTGATTCAAAGGGCGCACGGGGATAAGAAAATATATTAAAAATATTTACAAGCTACTCGAGCTAAGGCTAACATTTCTTTATGCATTCGAGAATTTTTAAATAATTTTACAAGGAATTTAGAGTTTGAAAAGTCAAGAAAGGAATGCAACATTATTAATTATGATGAGTATGATTTACAAGGACTTTAAGGGAATGGACATTCCTTGTCCAAGCTTCAGAGTTACTGTCAGCCTTGCAGAGGGTCTCCCTTGGGATGTCTCTGAGACCCATCTCATTTTGACTTTGATTGCTGTCATTAATCTTGAATTGAACTCATTTTAGTAACACTTTGGTTATATATATTAACATGCAATTAGCTATTATTTGAATTGAATGAAATAAATAATAATAATAAGCTTATAATAAAATTTATATACATTTTTGGTACCGTGTAGTTTTGTTCCTGAAATTTTTTCACCCGAGGATTAAAAGATTAACTCTCGACTAATGCCTCGCCGACAAAATATATTCATTTTAAAACTAAATATCAGATAAAAACAAAACTGTTTGTACTCTCATTGCCAGAGGCGTACCGAGGCAGTTGGGGGCCTGGGGCGGAACTAGAAGAGGGGGCCTTATATTGAATTTTTTTTTGGGGGGGGCCTCATCTTTAAATATCTCTCTCCTCCATACACAAAAATATTTTTAAAATACCGTATATCCCTGAACCCCAAGGGCCCCGGGACCTCTAAATTTTTATTAAATTTTCTTTTTTTTATCTAAATTTTCCCATTTTTACTTGAGCCCTGAGGGCCCCGGGCCTTTCAAAGGGAAATTTTCATTAAATTTTTTTTTTTTATAAATATATGGGGGCCTATGCCGCTCGGGGCCTGGGGCGGACCGCCCCCCCCCCCCCCCCTCGGTACGCCACTCTCATTGCTATGTTTTTTAACAAATATCCTATGCTGTGCATAGAACAAAATGATTTCGCCTTTTTCTTTACTTATTTTACCTTTGGAAATAATTATTTTGATAAAATTTATAATAATAATTTATTTGGGTCGAGCGATCCCCTCGGGCCCGGGTACACAGGTGTATAAAAATAACCATGTAGTAAAAAAAAAAAAGAAACTTGGCTAGAAATTAAAGCTTATCATAATGTTTTTATTTATTCTTATAACCTGCTGAGATATATCTCCCCTGGCTAGAGGTCAGAGCATTTTGCATGTGTGTTTGGAGAGAGGTGGTTTCCCTCCCCCAAGGGGTAATAGGGGGCGGGCGTTTTCCCTTTCGCTTCAATAAATAAATGATGAGCTGGAATGAAAGAGCCGCCCGTCCTGGCGTCATTCGGGGGATAAGTGGGGGTAGTAAGTACTCTAGTACTCGGGTACTCGTAGTGGTATAGGTGGCGGCCAAAAAGTTTCCTCTTCAAGTGGGTTTAGTATGTACAAGCTGGCAGTCATTTTGAATAATTTACCGAGGTCAACATACAAACACCCCGAGAGAAATGACGGCCGTCTAATCGGACGTACCACATACACATACACATACATACATCAAAATTGACTGAATGACCAAAAGCAACAAACATCATCAACGCGTAAATGAAATCGCTTTCAATTCGTATCTGTCACCGGCCTGTCTATTCCTTCGAATTATGTTCAATTATGTCATAAAATGTTAGGGGTTGATCAAAATATTATCTTTTCAATCGTTCACGGCATTTAGAAATTAAGTTATTTAGCCTACTAGTTGAAAAAAAAATCGAATTTAAAAGAGAATCAATATTTTATATTAAGGTATAGTTAATACTGGGTAGGAGCTTCCCACACTCTTGAAGAAAGCCAATCTATTTTTGGTGAAGTGATCTTGTGACTTTTTATTAGTGATATTTCTTTACTCTCTTCTACTTATATATCGCCTGCTGAGAAAGAATCATGGTGGAAAAATCCCAAAATTCAGTTTTTTGTTAAGCCTAGCCAGTGGCGAATCCAGAGGTGTTTCTCGGGGGGGGAGGGGGGGGAGGTGTGACTGGTCGCACAGCACACAATTTTTTCTTAATTCCGGTAATTAAATAAATTTTTTTTTCGAAAAAAGTTGTTTTTTTAAATCTCGGGGGGGGGGGTAATTATCCCCTTTACCCCTCCCCCTTGTATCCGCCCTTGAGCCAACGTTGTTAAAACGTCTTCTCTTTTGAGTGGCAAAATGAGTAAAATATATTGATAATTTCATTCTTTGCTATTCATTCGTTGCCCGGCTATTTAAATGTATATGTTTATAAAACTTTCAAATGCCTTTTCTCGAATAGTTGAATTTCGGAGACTTTCGCAACTATAATTCTATACTATATATAGAGAAAGTATCGCCTGCTGAGATTCATAGTTGCGAAAGTCCGAAATTCTATGATCAACTATGATTCTCAGCAGGCGATACTTTCTCTATATATAGTATATACTATATATAGAGAAAGTATCGCAAATATGATTCTATATAGAATTATATTTCCGAAAGTCCGCAATTCAACTATTCGAGAAAAGGCATTTGAAAGTTTTATAAACATATATATTTAAATAACCGGGCAACTTTTGGCAGGTTAACTCAAAATTTGAATTTGCGGACGTTCGCCACTATGATTCTCAGCAGGCGGTATGATGATGTCGATGTCGAGATATAGGCCTACGTTTTAAGGTCACCTGAGACCTAAAAAGCGAGTCCCGCAAAATGGTCCGCCATTATGTGTATGTGTGTCCATGAACAAAATATCTCAAGAAAGAAAAGAGCTAAGAGATTGAAATTTGATATTTAAGTTGGGTGGGCTACCTCTGCCACCTAACATGGAGCTTTTGAACAAAATCTGTTAAAAAGCACTTGTAGCCTTACTTTTTTCTTTTTTTTTTTTTTTTTTAGTTTTTTTTCGATTTTTTAAACATTCACACTATTTTTCACATTCACACTCACATTCACACAGTCTTTTCGGCAACTTAGGCCATATAAGACTTTTAACGATACTCGTATGTTTTAATAAATCTATTGGGGGTCCAGGCATCTTCTATTTAAGTCAGGTTTGGTATCCAAATGGCTTAAATAAAATTATCCTACTGCCTGGATCCGAACCCGCAACTCTTGGCCAGCACGCTAGCAACTAGACCATGACTCGAGCGCATTTTCTCATGTTTATAAATTTTCCATCTTTAAATCTATTTAATGTAGGGCCTACAGACGGAAATTAAATATATGTTGACACAAAAAATCTGGTGTGAGAATCACAGAACACAACTTTCAATTACCGAAGGTAAGAGAAAGTTGTACCCTGTGCGATCAGTCACACCAAGTTTTTTTTTTTTTTTAGAAAATTATTTAAGATCTGCCACTTTTGATTGTAGTTATCAAAAAATTCATTAATCTTCAAATATTTTTAAACGATTTATTTTCTTATAAAATTTAAAACTCTCATGGATCAGAGATTTAAAATTTTTCTGATATAATCTGTTTCACCTGGCGTGACTGACACCTTCGTTATTCGAAAGTTGCATTAAATGCTGTCATATAAAACCAAAAATCACCATAAAGTATTAGAACAAAAAATTTTAAGTTTAGTATTAAATCCATTTATTCGAGTATAAATGATTTATAGGATATTTGATAATTTATTGTAATCCTCGATTGTAAACCTTTCTCGTTGGCTTGCAAACCTTCCTTTGGTTTAAGCTCTCTGCTGCCCTCGGGAAATTACATTTTAATTACTGGCTTCAACTCTTTCCCTCTGAATCTTTTCTTCTAGTTTACTGGCTATTTCTATTTCGATTTACAGACCTTTTCCATTAGTCTAATCTATTCTAAGGAGGATGTCCTATTTTTATTAATTATCTTTCCATTTCCCTTTGTTTAAATTGATTGAAATTTTGGATCAAAGTGCAAATCCGTTCTTTCCTTTTATTGATACAGGCCTATACATATATATTTAATCTTTTGTTATAAATAATTATTTTAAATTTAGTGGCTTTAAAATAAATTTGCTTCTGCCTTATAGAGAGAGCTTATACGGAGCTAATTCATTTGTTTTATTAGTACATTTTTTTTTTTTTTTAATATAAAAACATTCCCACTTTTTTCTCACTCACACCACACATTCACACAGTCTTTTCGGCGACTTAGGGCATATAAGACTTTACTATAACCGTTATATATGATAATATCTATTGGGGGTCCAGGCATTTCTATTTAAGCCTTCTGGTATACAAATGGCTTAAATAATCGGACTGACTGAGGTCCGAACCCGCGACGTTTGGTATAGGAGGTAGACACTCTACCTACCACACCAAGCCCGAAAGCCATTAGTACATTTCATCAAATACAAAAGTTATTTAAATTATTATTATTATTATTTTTTAAACACTCCCACTTTTTTTACCATTCACACACACACACACACAGTCTTTTCGGCGACTTAGGGCATATAAGACTTTACGATAACCGTATTATTTATATTATATTATTATTATGAATATATATATATATATATATATATATATATATCGGAGTCCAGGCATTCTTATTTAAGCCATTTGGTACCCAAACGGCTATTTAAATTATATTGACAAACAATTAATTTAAATAAATAGTCACTAGGTTTAAATATGGGCCCTCGGGGCTTGGTGTAGAGGTTAGCGTGCTAACCTCGTATACCAAACGTCGCGGGTTCGGACCCCAGGCAGTCCGATGATTTTATTTATGCCAATTGGATACCAAATGGCTTAAATAAGAATGCCTGGACCCCAAATACCAAGAACACAGGCTGAAAAGGTTCTTTATTAACTAAACAATTTTCAAAAGCTAGTTAGATGAGATCGCTTTGCAAAAATGACATATTCGAGTAAAAAAGAATTTCTGTAATATTTTTGCTTTCTCCTACCTATATATGTAATATCTTCTTCTTCTGTCATCGCCATTATTAATCCCGCGGTGCGGGTCGGCGGACCTTACCCTCTCCCTCCACTCTCCTCTATCCAATGCTGTTGTCTCCGACAGGCCAAGCTCGGTCATGTCTCTCTTGACCCAATGAAGCCAAGTCATCCTATATATGTAATATATAGAGAGAAAATATTGCGAACATCAAAAATTCGTTGTCGAGATTTTAATGGATATACATTTTTTGATTAATCAATCAATTACTTTTTAGATCCTCTTTAAAATGTATATTCTCATTTTGCCCTGACAATTGTTTTAAGCATCCTTTACTGATGTAGTATTTTAGATTTTTCAAATTCATTTTCCAGCTCTTCCTTCCATAGAGCCAATGTTAAATCCCTATCAGGATTTTCATGTAAATTTCGATTCAAAAGGGGAGCTTTTTACACATTTTAAAATTTTTTTTCAATTACGAAATTTTCTATTTATTAAGGATTCTATATTGTGTATAAAATATCCAAATGTGAGATTAAAATTTTGAAAAATGAAAATAGTTTATTTCAAGAAATCAACATCTAAAACGCAAGTTTGGAACTAAGGTGCTTTGGGAAACTAAATATATCTCGGCACCAAAAAAATCTGGTGCTGTACGTTAGTTATACCAGAATTTTTCTAAAAAGAATCATTATATGAATGGCTTTGAATCTAAAGGGATAAGTTAACTTCATTGATTTCTTATTTGTAGCTTATAACCATCGTATAATGTAAAAAAAAAGTTTTAAATGATTTGTTTGCAAGGCTTTTGAATTAATCATGTCAAGTTCCAAGGGATTTCGAGCAATGTTTTTTTTTTTTTTTTTTTTTTTTTTTTTTTTTTGTATATATATATTTTTTATTTTTCAATTTATTTCTAAAAACAATTTCTCCCCGGTTCAACTAACTCCATTCAAACTTATTTTTCAATTCAAATAAAAAATATTATGTTATATTTTGTGACTTTCAATTGAAAATGAAATGTCGGACTTACCTTATTTTATTTCTTTTCAAATATCGTTACGTTAGTCTAAATTGATCATTTTTATACTGTTTGGATTATGTAAATTTTAACGAGATTCATTCAACTAAGGATATTTTATGAGAATGAAAAATTTTCTCAAGTAAGCCAACAAAACGGGAAGATTTTTTCCATTTATATATAAAGAAGGCGAAAACGAATATGTTCCCGGCGAAGCATAATTATCTTTCAGATAAAATATTCGTATTTTTTTCTTATATCCTAATATATAGGCCTACTTTTATTTATTTATTTTTTTTTATCTTTATCTTCTTAATCTAAAAAAATTAATTTACATCAGAAAAGCAACCATAAAAAAATTGTAATCAATAGCCTAGTGGTAAACTAATAGCAATCGACTGACATTTATATTAAACAATCTTTCTGTTTCTCAAATCAAACGTCAGACAGCAACGGGCTTCTCTATGTCCCAATTCCAAATCATTATATAAGAAATCACGTGTCATTTGTACTAACTCTTCTAACTACAAGCAAGATATTAATTTTTCCAAGACTTTACTCTTGAATTATTTTATGGTTTAATTATTTATTAGTTTTATTAAGGGGCGAGTCTCCACAAACCGTTATTAGTCGATTCAGAAGCTAGTTCCTCTAGGCGGCAAGAGATGGCGTTAAAAAAATTTCAAAAATCAAAAAAAAAAAAGAAAAAAAAAAGTTGACTATAAATTGTAGATATTTTAAATATTGTATTTCTAGTCTAATCTTAACAGTCTAATCTTCTCAGTTCCCGCAGTTGAGTTCCACTTTTATGCTTCTCTTTTTTTAACTATATTTTCCCTGGCTGCATGTGGTCTTTGGACCTTATGCAAAGCACCCATTACAAAAAAAAAAAATTAATTTGACGCGATAGCTTCAAAATTGTGCCCGCTGGTAGCTATATAAAATCAGAATCTTGAGACACGCCGCTTAAAGAAGTTTCGATTACAAAGTTATTCAGTAATACGAGTTGAGATATTCAAACGCAAGAATTTTGCCTAACTAGAAGGCGCTCTTGATCAGTAGCGCCTCATGTGTCAATTGTGCAAACTAACGTCCTTATCTCGGACAGTTGCATGGGCGTAGCCAGACATCTTGTTAGGGTGGGGGGCAACCCCTCGTTAGGGCGAGAGGAATTTTGCAATTAATATTTACATAGTTTATTTTTATTAATTATTTATTTAAATAAAAAAAAAAATTATATTAATGTAGTGGATTGGGGCGTTAAAAAAAAACATTCCTAATGGGAAAAATATATATTTATTTTTTATTTTTTATTTTTAGGACAACCCAGGGGGGCAATAGCCTCCCCCTGGCTACGCCCATGGACAGTTGAGTGCATTTTGCTTAATTCCTTTTAGTTTTTATTTGATTAAATTACTCGCAGGACATTTTCCATACCATAGAGCCGTAAAATTGTTCTCAAATTGCATTTTTTGATAATTATTAAAAGGACTTAAAGTTCTTTCAAAGGAGTCAATCGATTTTTACTTGGGAGAAAGTTGGACAAAAATAATTTTTTTTTCTATGGTATATAAAATTATTAGTTTTATTAAATTTTTAGTTTGAAAGTTATTCAGTAATACGAATAGAGAAATTCAAACGCAAGAATTTGCCTAACTAAAAGGCGCTCTTGATCAGTGGCGCCTCATGTGTCAATTGAGCAAACTAACATTTTTAGTCTCTCTCGGACAGTTGGTTGCATTTTCCTTAATTCCTTTTAGTTTTTTATTTTACTAAATTAATTAAATTAATTTAGTATTGACCTTTGACCAAGGAGTATTAGCTTCTTTTGCTTCCCGCCCCAGACGAAAAAAATAATTTTAATTAAATTGGCTAACAAACTTAATTTAGTGTTTATTCATTCTAATTAGTTTTTTTTTTTTTTTTGTTTTTGTTTTAATAAATAAAAACTAAAGATTTATTTATAAAACAAAAATATTTGAATTCATTTTCCTTTGTCCCTCTTGTTTCAGGTAAGCGAAACGTGAAAACCACACGAATTAGTATAAAACGTATTTGAATTTTTTTTTTTTTTATATTAACTATAAAAATTTCCTTTTAATTATGCATGATTTTAATAATAACATATCGATGGGAAAGAGAAAATTGAATGAATTTATGGTTCAACAATTTTTAAATTCAAAAATAAAAGTAGAATAAATCAGTTCATGAAAATATATATAATTATTATTGATTTGATAATTATTTATGCATTAGTGGTTTTTTTTTTTTTTTTTACATTATCATAATGAAAGTCTATTTTGTAGTTGCAAGTGTTTATTGCTTTTGTATTTTATTTCATGAAAGCTCTCTCTATATATTCGGTTGAAATCGATATTTTTTTTTAACTAGTTAATTAATTCATTCATCTCTTTGAGGATTTTTCACAACGGCTTTTTCCCTCTCTCTCTCTCTCTCTCCCAATTAGCACTAATTTATAAAATTATTCATCTCGATTCATTGGGTGTCTCGTTTATTCACTCGAAGAGTTTTCATGCCTTCAGACCATTTCCTTTTCCATCATCAGCATTTATTTTTTCTTTTATTTCCTGCTTAGATTTTTTTTATTTCTATAAACAAAAACTATTTTTTTTTTTAACACTCACACTTTTTTCTCATTCACACTCACATTCACACACACATACACACAGTCTTTTAGGAAACTTGGACCATTTAAGACTTTTACGATAACCATTATTAATTAATATTTCTCTTGGGGGTCCAGGCATTGGCTTAAATAAAATCATCAGACTGCCTGGGATCCGAACCCGCGACCCTTTGTATACAACCCCTACACCAAGCCCGAGAGCCAAAAACTATCTTACTCTCGTTTAATAAAATTAATTTGTAATTATAAAATGACCAACCAGGTTCATAGAATTTTTGCAATGCGTTCCGATGCAAATATTTTTCATAGTGAGTTCTTTTATTACTTAATTTTTTCAACATATCTCATTTTTATTTTTATATATATTTTTCTTATCTTTCTTTTTCATTTGAGGCAGTATGTCAGTCAGATCCATTCGTGAGTTTTTGAAACGGTGAAAAAATAATTTATAAATTTATTTATTTATTTATTTATTTATTTTAATGCAAATATAATTCGGAAACTTGATGTTCTCTTCCTCAGTATCAAAGCCCAAAATTCCTTGGCCCGAAGTTAGTCTTTAGTCCACAAAAGAAAGCTTTTGTTGCAAAATAAATGTCAACGAACAAAGACTATAGTGAAATAAAATCCTGTATTAAATATTTTTCCACGAGCTATTGGGGACATTTTGAACATTTCGGGGGGAGGGGGGGAGGGCTCGGGCCCTAAAACTGTGGTGTAATAAAATCATATTGGGAAAAATTATTAGCTGACAGGGAAAATTATTAGCTGCCTAAGGGCCTCCATCTTGCTTAATCCGGCACTGATCTCCCATGGTAAACAATTTAAACATTTTATCTATGGGCGAATAATTTCAAAAGAAGTCAATGAAATTTTTTTTTTTTTTTTTTTTAATAATAAATAATTGATTTTTATCATTTTATTTATTTGTGACAACTATTCAGGAATTATTGACCCTTTGCTATTGAAACATTTTAGGGTCATTGATCAATAGAGCGCCTATTTAAAAGTAGAAGAATTTTATCCTTTTTTTTTTCATATGGAAAATTTTCAATTAAATTTATTTATAAAAGTTTTCAATAAAATGTCATGATTGAACAAAGACTTTTCGCGATTATACTGTAATATTACATTAAAATGTTATTTTAAATTAAAACTAAAAAAAAAAAAAAAATTCCTCAATTTAAAAGAGATTTATTATACTGGCATGTCTAAAAAAAAATTTAACATGAGTAATTCGAAAAATAGAGACGAATAAATGATTGATTTTACAATTAAAATGAAATAAAACTTTCTAAAATAGAATTGAAAATTTTAACATAAAAGAAACAAAACAAAACTTCCACATGGGCGTAGCCAGGGGGGGGAGGCCATGCCCCCCTGTCTTGTCTTGTCCTGGAAATTTTTTGTCTATTAAAAACAAATATGTATTTTTTCCATTGTGAATTTTTTTTTAAATGAGATTATATAAGGTAAATATTCACTCTCCACTCTCAGGCACTTGTAGTACCGACTGTACGCTTATAAAAATTTTTTGCCATTCTTGACCAGAAACGTAAATAAATTGGGGTTTAGGTTTTTTAGGGAATTTATGACAAAATATCTTTTAGGCTTTTTACGATCATAATACTGTACAGTACATTCCCCTTATATTACATATATTCATATATTATCTTGAAAAAAATATGTTATTTTTAAACTATACAAAAGAAATGAAATATCATTTTCAAAACGTTATACTATAGATATTATTATTTTTTTAATCTCAGGCCATCTGGACCCTGTTACGCATTAGTGTGTCAAGCGCCAAAAAATTAAAAATTGAGTTAAGCACGGAATATTGTTTCAAATGCTATAATTAATAGTATTTTTTATGAAACCTGTCCTAAAAAATTTTATATTTAATGTTACTTGCACAATTGACAAAAAAATTTTTATAATTTATAATCCAATGAAAACAAAAACTTTAATGTTAATTTTCTCAAAACTCGGTAGCTGGCGCTTGACACACTAATGCGTAACAGGGTCCATTTCGACCCGTCCCTATTTATTTCAATTGATTAGTATCCGATTCAATTGAAATATACTTTTCACCTGGGACGTGATGCGGACTCTCGATCTTCCATCAGAATTATTTATATTTTTAGGTGTTAAAACATTTTTTGCTTATATTAAATTCCCTACCATTTTCAAAAAAAAAAAAAAAAAAAATGTAAAATTCAATTTGAATTTCACATTCATTTGGATAATTTAAGGGCGAAGTTTCTCCAAAGGACATAAATACTAATTAAATCTGCATTTATGGGGTGTTTATCCGACCCCTTCTCAATCCCTCGTTTTTTTTTTTATTAACTTAAAATTCTTCAAAGCTTCGCTTCTGACATTAGAATTAGATTTGAGGGTCAGACCCTCCTTTCCTCTGCTGCACACCTTATCAGTTGGTCTCTTCTTAATCTCGCAATCTGTATTCATGCTGTCCTTCCTCATGGTTGAACACGTTGGATGGCCGCCCTTTGGATCCTTTAGCCAAGATGGTCACAATACATAGGGTGAGGGGAAGGAACAACAATCGTTTCGGGATAAAATTCAGGCACTCATTATAAGTTTTGAACAAAATCGACCAAAGAGTACTAGTACTTTACTGATGCACTTTTTCAGTTTTTTCGATTTTCTCTAAATTTGCTCCAACGATTTTTTTTTAAATTCAAAAATCAATTATTTTTTAGATTCTCTTTAAAATGTATATTCTTATTTTGTGATTGAAATCTTCTGAAGACCACTTTACTCCTGTACTACATAGAAAAGATAGGAGAAATGGTTGCCATGGTAACAAAATATAAATATTTTCCCATACTTGTAAATTTTACATCTTGAAATCGAATGTACCGTACTGTCGGAAACTAAATACATGTCGACACAAAAAATCTGGTGTGACAAGCACAGAACACAACTTTCGATTACCGAAGATAAGAGAAAGTTGTGTGCTGTGCGCCAGTCACACCAGATTTTTTTTATTAATTTAAAAATGAATTTATTGTTATTATTAATCACGTATTAATTAAGAAATTTTTAAAATAAGCTTAAATGATTTATTTAAAAACCAACTGTCAAATTAGTTCAGCATTCTTGCAATAGATGGCAGGTTAGTCTAACAGCCGATATAGTATTAGCCTATATTTTTATATATTTTTATGCTTTTATAAAAGATACATAATATATAATAACATTTATAAAGTATTTATTGTTAAAAGATCAATGAAAATCAACCAAATGCATTAAATATTATTACTACCATTCTGACATCTCTTGGCAAATTTGTGAATTACATGATATTTGGGCATACTTTTTATGACACACAACGCCATCTTATCGGGAAAAACATGCGTAATCACTTCGCTCCCGTTGCCCCTTAATATAATATTTTTTAAATCTTTTCTCTCACAGACCATTTAGACAGATAAAAAATCAAAGAGAAATTTTATATTCTTATTATTATTAAATTCAATTAATTTCTTTCTCTCTCCTTCTACAGAATAAAGATTTTCTTTAATGATTGTCATCAAAAATTTAATGACATAAATTTAATTGAAATGTATCAGAGAGAGATGTCAGATAAAATTCGTTTTTTCTTTTTTTTCTATTTCCAATTTCATTAGTAGATAGCTATTTCTGATAACTCTTCTCTCGCTCTCTCTCTCTCTCTCTCTCTCTCTCTTTGGTCTATTAATGTCAAGTATCAGGCGTTGATTTTTTTTTCCTTTAATACGAATTTCGAATTATTATATTCCAATCCTATTTAATTCTTTTAATTACTTTCTCTTGACTATTTATAAAAAGTATTGAGATTGTGTCATAAATTCGATATCAAAATGTTGATGGAAGTTTCGAGGACCCTCGAGTTTAAAAAATGGTGTTGTTGTAAATAAAAAACAAGAGCTACAATGTTGAAATTTTATATTTAAGTTAGACACCTACCTGATGCTTGAAAATATGCTTTTGATCAAAATCGGCCAAAGAGTACTAGTACTTTACTGATGTACTTTTTCAATTTTTTTTTTTTTTTTTTTCGATTTTCTCAAAATTTGCTTCAACGATTTCGATTAAAATTTTGAAATGTATGTATGTGACTGCTTATGAATATATATGAGAAAGTTCAATTTGTTGCCAACCTAACAAATTTCTTGTATATTTTAAAATTAATTATTTTGGTAAAAATTGTTAATTTTAATTTTAATTTTTATAGCTATTTAGTTGAATTACTTTATAAAAATTATTTAATTAGTATGATTTTAATATACTTCATAAATATTTAAATAGTTTAGAGCGCGAATTTCAAACCAGAATTTAATAAATTTAGATTTGTGAAATAAATTTTAAAAGAATAATTTCAAGTTTCCTTAAAATAATTATAAAATAATATTAATAAAAATTCCTTGAGGTAGTCGAGTTATTTGAGAACGTTTAGACCAGTGATTCTCAACTTGTCGCGGTACACTTTTAACGATTTCAAAATTTGGCGGCACACAAAGAAAAAGATAAGTTTAAAAGTTGGTAATTTGTTCATAAACTTTTATATTAATTTTATTTCATATCCTGGGTATATTAAAATTAAATCACCGAAGTATATGAAAAATGATTCAAAATTCATATTTTTTTTACAGTGTATACAATAGGTGTCCCAAGATTGGGTTCTTCCCCTTGGTTTTACAAGTTTAAGGCCCCGAGAGCCTTCTATACGTCCCTAAGTAGGATGAGATTTTGTCATGACTGTTATCCTGCTCATTTTAAGAGAATTGGTGTACGTGAGGGAGACGGATGTAGTGGCGGATTTGGACCATCATCTCTTATCATGTCCTTCTCTGATCATGAGTGAATTTGAAGAATGATTTTTCCGTCCTTTGAGTTTGTGCTTCCTTCTACAGGACCGTTTAAAAGAGAACTATTTTTGTATTTTTAAATTTTTTTCGATCAACAATATTCACATTTGATTAAAGAATTTGTTGTATCTAAAAGGTATAACGGAAGCAAAACTGGCTGGTGGTTTAATGTCAACAATCTTTTTAAATTAAAAAAAAAAAAAACAATAGGTGATATGTTTCAAGTTTTTATTGGACAAATATCAGTATTTCGACATTAGGAAACTTGGAATATTTATATACTGTATATCCGTCCGTCTATCTGTCTGTCACGCTCTGTTTGACCACCTTCCCGTTGAAATTTTGAAACCAAATATTTGCGGAGAATGGGTCCCGAAATTCATGTAACTTTTTGAGTCATTAATTCCTAAAGTTACGATTTCTCCTAGAGGAAATGTATAGAGAAATATTTATGTATTCCCAAAAATGCGGGCCCAGAGGGGCGAATGTTCCAATTAGAGCCTACGGTCGAGTCTTTTTCGGCATCTAGGGCACTTATTGTTTTTTCTTTAATTTAATAGCCATTGAGAAAAATTTCGCTGGAAGCGAAAACCCGACCCTAGGGAATTTTTATTTTTTACTCTAAATAATAAAAAAAAATTTTTATCACACTTGTTTAAATAAATGACACCGGGGAATTTTTATTTATAACCGAACCCAAGGAATGGTTTATTTATCAGAGAGAGAAATTTTAAAACTCATGCCATTTTTTTTTTTTATTAAAATGCTACAGGGATGGGATCATTTCCTGCCTCCCTCTACGTGGACCATATGCCAGAAGGCCAAATCAGTCATAAATAGCCGCAGGGCGATAAAGAAACGTTCCTTTCCCTTCTCTCCTGTGCTGGCCAACAAGCCGATTGGCCGCCGGTATCGACATGATATGAATAATTTCGATTGAAAAAAGAAAAAAAAAAAGATTATATTTCCCCCCCCCCCCCCCGCCCCTCGAACTCTTATCTTTGGTAATATCACGAATTCGAATGAGTGTCAGGATTTGGACGGTATTTCATCGGATTATCTCACCCAGAGAGAGTGAGTGAGTGAGTTTTATGATCCCCTCTACAAGGCCAAGATAAATCAAATAAATATCTCCAATTGGATACATGAATCTTTTTTCAAATAATCCCCCCCCCTCCCCCTCACTTCTTCTTCTTTCAATTTGATTTTATTGATATTCCGAACGGTCAACTTTACAGACTATTTTTTTTTTTTTTAACACTCACACTTTTTTCTTAGGGTTCAGACATTTCTAGTTAAGCCATTTGGTATCCAAATGGCTTAAATAAAATCATTGGACTGCCTGGGTTCCGAATCCACGACCCTTGGTATACAAGGCAGGCGCGCTATACAAACTACACCAAGCCCGAGGGTAAAGACTTGTTAATATAAACGAATAGACACTTAAAAAGGGCAAAGGATATTTAATTTAATTTTATAAAAATATACATGCGCACAAATTCGTGCCAAAACAACAATGACAACTTTGTGCCTAATTAATTTATAAGCCAACGAGGACTGAAGATGGACAAATAAATTTTGTCCGAAACGTCTCCTTTTTCGGCATTTAGCATCCAAAGGCTCTCTTCATTTGCTCACCTGTACTTGTTCTTTTCCATTCCATAACATCAACAGCAACTTCTCTTCGAATTAAATAATAATAATAATTAAAAAAAAAAAAACAGATAAAAATGCAAAGTACAGTGAGGGCCAATATTAAGTCCCATCCATGCGTTTTCTATTTGTGATTATTTCATTGTTTTTATAAAAGAAAATGAAAATCTTTATTCGAAAAATCTAGGTTTTGAACCATGCAAGTTTCCATTAAAAAATATATAATCTTTTTGTTTTTAAACAATGAAATAATCACAAGAAAAGCCCCCCGGTTTGGCGCAGTAGGTAGCGCGCCTACCTCCTATACCAAACGTCGCGGGTTCGGACCCAGGCAGTCCGATGATTTTATTTAAGTCATTTGGATACCAGATGGCTTAAATAGAAATGCCTGAACCCCCAATATATATTTTCAATACAACGATTATCGTCAATTAAGTCTTATATGGCCTAAGTTGTATGAATGTGCGTGTGAATGAGAAAAAAGTGTGAATGTTTAAAAAAAAAAACAAAAAAAAAACGCATGGGTGGGACTTAATTTTGTCCCTCATTGTACACTTTACTGATGTATTGAATAGTATGTATTTCAGATTTTTCAAATTTATTTTCGGGCTCACCCTTCCATAGAGCCAATGTCAAATCCCCACATGGGGATTTGCACGTGAATTTCGATTTAAAAAAGGGCCCCCTTATCTTTTTACACATTTAAAAAAAAATGTTTCCAACTCTTATGAAATTTTGTAGGCCTATTTATTTAGAATTCTCTATTGTGTATAAAATATAATAAGAAATTAAAATTTTGAAAAATAACCATAGTTTATTTCAAGCAATCAACATTTTTTTTTTTTTTTATTTGAAACTCCTATCGGGATTCGCGTTTATTTGCCCGAGGGGCCTACATGCTCGGAGACACACACCTCAAACCCAAGTAGCCATCTACCGGCATCCCGTGAAGTTACATTATTTCCTATCACTAACTCCTCCTCCTGCTTTCGTTTCTATCTTATGAGCTAATCCTTAATTCTGCTTTCTTTTATCCAACCTCTTCTATGCTAGGGAGGATGTCCTAGTTTGAGGAGGGACTCCCTCAGCACCGACTCCTTTAAAAGAATGCATCACTGAGAGGGAACCTTCTTTACGTCCCATTCACAGGACTGGATGTCACAGCAACTCCCTCTCCTCGTAGAGTTGCCTGGGGGCTATTGTGCTGAGATCCAATATTCCAATCCAGAGCTTGCTTGAGGATTTATATACATTAAATAAATATGCAGTCAACATTTAAAATACACAGAGCCTTTGAAAATTATTAATTAATTGACTCTTTTTCTTTTTTTCATTTATGAAATGCAAGTGGTGTTATGGGAAACTAAATATATCTCGACACAAAAAAGTGGTGTGACAAGCACAGTACACAACTTTCGTTTGCCGAAGATAAAAGAAAGTTGTGTGCTATGCGACCAGTCACAGATTTTTTTTTTATAGCTATATATCTTTGTGTTTCACTGAAAAAAGAGAGCTAAGAGCAATGTAACTTACGTAATCAATTAAATCAATTTTTTTTCCCCCTTGTCTCATTTTTTGAATCCCACCCAGTGAATAGTCAAACTTGAAACGCTACCAAAAAGTCGTCGTTTATGAATCGATAAATTTTTCGTGCTTATGCTATTAAATACAAAGAGAGAGAGAAAGAGAGAGCAAATATTACTAGCTACACTATTGATCGGTAGTAGGTGGGGTAAGGTGAAGTAAAGGGAGTGAGGGGGGGGAGGGGTAAGGTCTCTCTCAAAGCACAGGGTTTTATATAGATTAAATAAATTTGACCCTCTCTTTCTTAGCCAGCCTTTGTTATAATCAAAATAGTTTGTTGTTAGTGGATACGTGAGAAATTTTTTTTTTTTTAAATTTATAAACCAGATTAGAGCTTATTGAATAATTTGTACATAGTGTCAAAATAAAGTATCTAAAGTCTTTAAAGTTAAAGTAATTTATTTTTTTCTAAGGTTCAGAGAAGCTTTGTTTCTTTCGTCTCGCCATCACAGAAAAAACTCTCTCTGTGAATGCCTAAGTGCAATTTGACATAATATTGCGAAGTTTCTTGAAGGGCAACGGTTAAAATAGATAATAAATATCTGAAAGTAATGATGAAAATATTATTATTTATTCACCAGTTACAATAGCTTTGTGTAACAGGCTACTACTAGAAAGCAGCGACCGATCGTACCTAGAAATAAGCAGCGACTAAATCGCCTCATGTGACCGAGGATTAAATGTAAAAATCCTCAAGCAGCCACTGGATTGGAATATTGGATGACACCACAGGCAACTCTACGAGGAGAGGAGAGTTGCTGTGACATCCCGTCCTGTGGAAGGGACGCAAAGAAGGTTCCCTCTCAGTGATGCATTCTTCGAAAGAAGTCCTAGACATCCTCCCTAACATTGAATAAAAGGAACCATAAATAAGGATTAGTTCACAAGATAGAAAAGACGCAGGGGAAGGATCTAAATCCTTAGGAAATAATGTAACTTCACGGGGTGCCGGTAGATGGCTACGGCCAGAGGCCGGTTGGGTTTGAAGTATATGTCTTCGTGCATGGAAGCACCTCAGGTAAATAAACGGGGATCTTTGAATGGACCGCATAGGAATATATTGATATGTATTTATAAAATACATAAAAAGAAAATAATACTTTTTTTTAAACACTCACACTTTTTCTCATTCACACACACATACACACAGTCTTTTCGGCAAAGTATTTAAGACTTTATACGATAACCGTTATTGAATATATATATTTGGGGTCCAGGCATTTGGTATCCAAATGGCTTAAATAAAATCATTGAACTGCCTGGATTCGAACCCGCGACCCTTGATATACAAGGCCAGCACGCTAGCCTCTACGCCAAGCCCGAGAACTACATAAAACAAATTAATATTATTTCAACAAATATAATAAAGATTTTTTTTTAATTGAAACGAGTGGTCTGAAAAAATTACAGGACCTGATTAAAGAAAGACGTGAGTCCGTCGTTGACGGGACAGAGTCAGTTGAAGGGAGATCTTTTATTCTACATATATTAAATTCCAAATTGCCAATATTTTCTCTCCCTTCCTGTTTTTCTTAATCTCCCTTTGAATCAAAAGAAAATAAAATTCCATTTTGATAGATTAAAATTTTCATTCCTTTTTTTTTTTTTTGTGTGTGTGTGTGTGTGTGAATTCAACCATTCATTTATTTTCTCTATAAATATATAGAGAGATTTGTCAGAGATTTTAGACGTTATCAGAGAGCCTTATCTAAAAAAAAAATCTCTGCTAATACAGTATTAAAAAAAAAAAAAAAATGATGATCAAATTAGGGAATTTCATTTGTAAATTCAACGCGTAACAAGAGAGAGAGATTTTTTTTTTTGATTAAACTTATTGATTAGATAAAAACTACCGGCTTGTAAAGCATGTTAATAAATTGTGATCCCCCCCCACCCCCCTCCCGCCATTAATGAGTGATAAGATTTGAAGAGACTCTCTTCCTTGGAATGAATCTACGGATATCGACTGACTCACTGACATAAATGTTAATCACCTTCCGGGGATTTTTTTTTTTTGCGTTCAATTTCAAATCATTTAGAAAAACCTGGTGTGACTGGTGGTGCCTTCGGTAATTCAAAGTTGTGTCCTGTGTTTGTCACACCATTTGTATCGACATATGTTTAGTTTCCGCCAATATATTAAAATTCAAGTAAACTGCTGGATAGTTTTTTAGGAGATAGAGTTTTCAGAGTCTATTGGAGAAGAATATTCTGACTGGAGGAGAATGGAACACCGCAAGGGGCTGAGATTGCCCAATTCGACGATGACACTGCATTAATCTATTCTCATGTGTCGCCAGTAGGATGGAAAAAGATTTAAAAGTAATAAACAGCTACTTTGAGAAGTGGAGGCTAAGTCTGAATAAGAACAAAACAGAAGCTATAATGCTGAGCTCGCCGAAAAGACATCTTCGGAGGCAGATCAAATTTGGGAATAATGTTCTAACTTGGCAAGGCTCGCTGAAATATTTGGGGTTTAATATCGATCGGAGGCTTAAATTTGGGCCGCATATAAGAGCAGCAGCAAATAGCGGCGAGGCTATTATGGCCGCTTAATAGACCTGCTAGCCCCTTAGATATTGATGAGAAAATTCTCCTCTATAAGTCACTGGTTCAACCAAGACTGACTTATGGAGCCCAAGTATGGTGGAATCAAATCTCCAAGTTCAAATTTCTACCTTTTGGAGAGAGTGGAGAATAAAACCCTCCTATATTTAGCCAACCCACCTGCTGGAATAAATAACCACACTATTAGAGTAGCCCTAGAAGTTGGAACAATAAGGGAATTTATGGAAGGGATCGTCAAAAGGTTCTACATGAAATGCCAAACAAACATAAATGAGCTAATAGCGGGCCTGAAGTCGAGAATAAATTAATTTATGATATCCGAATGTTTCAACATCTTTTCGAATTTTTTTACCCTGGAGTTGATAAAGACTTAGAATAATACTGCTCTTGAAGAAGCCTGAAGGCAACGGATTGTACGAAGACTCTTCTCGATTCTGATGAACAAAAACCATTGTAACTCAATTGTAATTTTAAATGGGAAATAAATTTTGTTATTATTATTATTAAAATTCAAGATATAAAATTTATTAACATGGAAAAATATTTATATTTTGTTACCATGACAACCATTTATCCTATCTTTCCTATGAAGTACAAGAGTAAAGTGGTCTTCAGAAGATTTCAAGGGCATAATGGTAATATACATTTTAAAGAGCAGCTAAAAAATAATTGATTTATGAATTTTAATCAAAATCGTTGAGAAAATCGATAAAAAAAGTGCAATAGTAAAGTACTAGCTAATACTTTTTGGACTATTTTGTTCAAAAGCCTAACTTAAATATAAAACTTCAACCATATGGCTCATTTTGTACAGAGACAGACAGACCATTTTGCGGGACCCATTTTTTTTTTTTTCTGGAATTAGAGGACCTCAAAAGGTGTATTTCTATCAAAAACTCGGTATCAAATTTATGACATGAATTTTATTAACATATATAGATAACAGAAATAAAAATTGAAAATTGAAAAAAATTTTATTGAAATGACGAATTTTTGTCAATTCAGAACCTGTAACATATATAATGTATATGTAAATGTAGATTCATTCGAAGGGGTGTCGTTTTGCACTGCGACACTGGATCTATTGTGTCTCCCTTTCTAGCATTCTCCTACGGTATAAGTCCCCGTTCAGAGAATCTTTTCCAGACCAGTGGCTTCCAAAAAGCATAGAATCTGGCGTCATTCTAAGGAAGGAAACTCCTTCAATGACAGACAATATGCTTCCTATATTCTTTTTCTCTTGTGGACCACAATCCTTCAGGAGATGAACTTGGGTCTCTTCTGCTTCACAGAATCTGGATTTCTTGACCCAGTTATTTCAGATGTCCCATGAGTCTGCAGTATCCTGTTAAGAATCCAGTCAGTATTTTCAACTTGTTCTTACTAAGTTTCAAGCATTCCGCAGTTCTCTTCTGGTCAACTGTCCCAAGAAGTTCTTTTGATTGCCTCAGTTTATATTCTCTCCATAGCCGTTCTTTTCCTTTGAATTCAGAGTGTTTATCCCGATTCCGCTGAATGATCTCTGGTCCAGTAAAAGGTGTTTCTGATCTTTTTGCTAGCTTATCTGCTTTTTCGTTGCCCTCCATCCCAATGTGTTTTGAGACCAAATGGAGAGCAACCTTATTTTTTTCTCCTAATTCATTTAGTTTGATTAGGCAATCCCAAACTGTTTTGAAGCTTATTCCATAGGAGTTCAACGCTATTATTGCACCTTGACAGAATAGCAATACTTGTTTTCTTGTATTTCCTGTCGACATATAGTTCTCCTTGGAAGACGAACTATTTGGTTCTTGACTTTTCGCAAATAATACTTTTGTTATAATTTTCATCATCCACATTCAATTCATCATCACTATCATCGCGTCACAAAGCTGCTCTTCATCTTCACAGTCTGAAGAACTTTCTAAAAGGGGTAATGGCGGTCTGATGAGCAGTATAACCCCATACGGTAGTTTTATAATTAATTTGAAATAAAAAAAAAAAAAATCGTTGAGGTAATGGATATGGAGAAAATATACACCAGCGAGTTGCTTTCCACAATTAAAATAATTTATTCTGCAAATATTTCGGAATGCCTACGCAATCCATCTTCAGTGCGTCAAATTACACTTATGTGGAGCGTGTGTAAAAAAAAAAAATCATTTGCAATTGTTGAAAATTGATTACATTATCACAGAATAGAATAGTTTTATTGTCAGAAAAGTAAAATTAATAATTTAATACACATTAAAATTTTGGATTTACCGACAAAAATCACGTAACCGAAAATTAGATCAGTGCGGCCGCAAACGAAGAAACTCACTTCACAGTCACATGACGCAAGCTGGCTGCCCGTTTGCATTGTTGCCTGTAGGACACCCTCGCCTTGCATTTCACGCTACGTGGCGTATTGCTAAGTTCTATTTTGACAGAGTTACAGAGGTGAGCGCCATTACCCAGTGAGCGCCATTACCCCTTCCTACCCTATCTGGAGAGTAAATCATATTCTTTGAGAGATATGATTTTATTTCTCCTTACTCCTTCACTGTTATATGACCAGGTGGAGAGGCCTAAGTCCTATATGTATAATATAATCAGCCTACAGCAAAAATTAATTTTATTAACGCTGTACGTACACAGTTCAATGAGCGGAATTCGTATTGCTACAATCAACTTTTATATAGAGAGCGAAGAGAAGAATAAATCCACACACAGGGAATATTTTAATAAAAAATAAAATTTTCTACTAACATCGAAGAAGAAGGGGGCGGGAGGGGAGATTAAATATGTAACCATCTTTTTTTTTATTTATTTAGTTTGTATGACATGTATGTATGTATTCTTTACTCAGCAGCAAATGTTGTTGTTGAGTTGATTAAAATGCCGATCGACTGAATAGTAAAACCGAAATGAATGTAGAATGAGCGTTTAGAAAGAGATAGAGAGAGAGACATCTATCTCTCTAATATGAATTATGGATTATGATGCTGCAGCAGAAGCTTTATGAAGAACAAACATTTTTCTATTCAATTTTTTTTTTTTTTTTGTATGTTAGATTATTCCGTATAACGTAATAACGTTTTATTTATTTAATTGGTTAAGATTGGGAATGCAGAATAAAAAAAAAGAGAGAGAGAGATGTATAGAGGGAATAAAAAATTTTTATTTCAAAGCCAAACGAGATATTTTTTTTTTTTTTTTTGTAGAGAGGGAAATTGTTGTTAGGAGCTTTTTCCCTTTCAATAAGTAAGAATCTAATAATAAGATTTAAACTTTCGACCGTTGGTTCTTTTGTCTGAAACATTTTGTAAATTAAACACAAAGTTATTTGTTTCAAAGGTTTTATCAATTAAAAAATTAACACTTGATACGTATTACGACAATTCCTTGTCATCATCAGCCAAGTGTTCTACCTGCACTCCGTAACGTTACATTATTTCCTTCTCTAACTCCTCCCTCCTTCGTTCGTTTCTAGCTAGTGAACTAATCCTTATTTCTGGTTCCTTTTATCCACCCTCTTCTATGCTATGAAGGATGTCCTAGTTTGAGGAGGAACTCCCTCTGCATCGACTCCTTTCGAAGAATGCATCACTAAGAGAAGGGAAACTTCTTTACGTCCCTTCCACAGGACGGGGATGTCACAGCAACTCTCTCTCCCCCGTAGAGTTGCCTGGGGGCTATTATGGTGAGATCCAATATTCCAATCGCCCTCGGGGCTTGGTTTAGAGGTTAGTGTGCTAACGTAGTATACCTAACGTCGCGGGTTCGGACCCCCAGGCAGTCCGATGATTTTATTTAAGCCATTTGGATACCAAATGGCTTAAATAGAAATGCCTGGACCCCCAATAGATATAATAAACATACGAGAATCGTTAATAGTCTTAAATGGCCTAAGTTGCCTAAAAGACTGTGTGAGTGTGTGTGAATAAGAGTAATAAGAGTAAAGAAAATTTATTAAAGGCCTTGAGAATTTCTTGTTCTTTTATGAGCTGCAAGAGAATTACATTAAATTTTATAATTTTTCTCTCAAATGACTGTATACATACACTGTAAAAAAAAAAATTTTGTAATTTTTACAAATGTTTAGGAAGCTCATATTTCCTATATATAAAAACATACTAAATTAGTAAGTCTTTGCAAAAACCATTTACAAATGTATTTAAATTTTCGAAAGCCGTTTGAAAATTAGAATGAAAATGTATTGTAATTTTAGAATGACATTTGAAAATTAGAGTGTAAATGTGTGGTAATTTTCGAATTCATAAACTGCTTTTTCGAGAAAAAATACAATTTTTAACGAAAAATACTATACAATGTTTGTAAAAATTACAATACATACTCTATTTTTCGAAGTAAATTGTAATTTTAAAATGTTTTTTTGTTGTAAGCATTTTGTAAATTTAGTATTCCAAAAACAGACTAAAAATTAAGATTTTTTTTTTACAGTGTATATTTTATATTTACATTTTTCGCTTTAAACTTTTCATAACATACACATACACCATCATACATTACATATTGTACATAACCATGCATATCCGATTGAGTCAAATTGCATTCAACACATCCTCATTACTATTATCATTATTTTTATCATCACTATTATCCACATATTTATATTTTACCATTTTCACGGAGATGGTCTCTCAATTTCCCAGAGAATATATTTATTGTGATTGAATTGAGTGTGAATGAGAAAAAAGTGTGAATGTTTAAAAAAAAAA
>JAKCPI010022642.1:0-14253 GCA_023213315.1 Euborellia annulipes | reverse complement strand
GCAGTGTCCTGTTAAGAATCCAGTCAGTATTTTCAACTTGTTCTTACTAAGGCTTCAAGCATTCCGCAGTTCCGCTCTCTGGTCAACTGTCCCAAGAAGTTCTTTTGATTGCCTCAGTTTATATTCTATCCATAGCCATTCTTTTCCTTTGAATTCAGAGTGTTTATCCCGATTCCGCTGAATATCTCTGGTCCAGTAAAAAGGTGTTGATCTTTTTGCTAGCTTATCTGCTTTTTCGTTGCCCTCCATCCCAATGTGTTTTGAGACCAAATGGAGAGCAACCTTATTTTTTTCTCCTAATTCATTTAGTTTGGATTAGGCAATCCCAAACTCGTTTTGAAGCTTATTCCATAGGAGTTCAACGCTATTATTGCACCTTGACAGAATAGCAATACTTGTTTTCTTGTATTTCCTGTCGACATATAGTTCTCCTCGGAAGACGAACTATCAAGTTCTTGACTTTTCGCAAATAATACTTTTGTTATAATTTTCATCATCCACATTCAATTCATCATCACTATCATCGCGTCACAAAGCTGCTCTTCATCTTGACAGCTCCAAAGAACTTTCTAAAAGGGGTAATGGCGGTCTGATGAGCGTAGTATAACCCCATACGGTAGTTTTAGATACCAAATTTGAAATAAAAAAATCGTTGAGGTATGGATATGGAGAAAATATACACCAGCGAGTTGCTTTCACAATTAAAATAATTTATTCTGCAAATATTTCGGAATGCCTACGCAATCCATCTTCAGTGCGTCAAATTACACTTATGTGGAGCGTGTGTAAAAAAAAAAAAAAAAATCATTTGCAATTGTTGAAAATTGATTACATTATCACAGAATAGAATAGTTTTATTGTCAGAAAAGTAAAATTAATAATTTAATACACATTAAAATTTTGGATTTACCGACAAAAATCACGTAACCGAAACCGCAAACGAAGAAACTCACTTCACAGTCACATGACGCAAGCTGACTGCCCGTTTGCATTGTTGCCTGGGGGGCCCTCCCCTTGCATTTCACGCTACGCTGGCGTATTGCTAAATTCTATTTTGACAGAGTTACAGAGGTGAGCGCCATTACCCAGTGAGCGCCATTACCCCTTCCTACCCTATATGGAGAGTAAATCATATTCTTTGAGAGATATGATTTTATTTCTCCCTTACTCATTCACTGTTATATGACCAGGTGGAGAGGCCTAAGTCCTATATGTATAATATAATCAGCCTACAGCAAAAATTAATTTTATTAACGCTGTACGTACACAGTTCAATGAGCGGAATTCGTATTGCTACAATCAACTTTTATATAGAGAGCGAAGAGAAGAATAAATCCACACACAGGGAATATTTTAATAAAAAATAAAATTTTCTACTAACATTGAAGAAAAAAAAAGGGGGGAGGGAGATTAAATATGTAACCATCTTTTTTTTATTTATTTAGTTTGTATGACATGTATGTATGTATTCTTTACTCAGCAGCAAATGTTGTTGTTGAGTTGATTAAAATGCCGATCGACTGAATAGTAAAACCGAAATGAATGTAGAATGAGCGTTTAGAAAGAGATAGAGAGAGACATCTATCTCTCTAATATGAATTATGGATTATGATGCTGCAGCAGAAGCTTTATGAAGAACAAACATTTTTCTATTCAATTTTTTTTTTTTTTTTTGTATGTTAGATTATTCCGTATAACGTAATAACGTTTTATTTATTTAATTGGTTAAGATTGGGAATGCAGAATAAAAAAAAAGAGAAAGAGAGAGATGTATAGAGGGAATAAAAAATTTTTATTTCAAAGCCAAACGAGATATTTTTTTTTTTTTTTTTGTAGAGAGGGAAATTGTTGTTGGAGCTTTTTCCCTTTCAATAAGTAAGAATCTAATAATAAGATTTAAACTTTCGACCGTTGGTTCTTGTTGAAACATTTTGTAAATTAAACACAAAGTTATTTGTTTCAAAGGTTTTATCAATTAAAAAATTAACACTTGATACGTATTACGACAATTACTTGTCATCATCAGCCAAGTGTTCTACCTGCACTCCGTAACGTTACATTATTTCCTTCTCTAACTCCTCCTCCTTCGTTCGTTTCTAGCTAGTGAACTAATCCTTATTTCTGGTTCCCCGCCCTTTTATCCACCCTCTTCTATGCTATGGAGGATGTCAGAGTTTGAGGAGGAACTCCCTCTGCATCGACTCCTTTCGAAGAATGCATCACTAAGAGGGAAACTTCTTTACGTCCCTTCCACAGGACGGGATGTCACAGCAACTCTCTCTCCCCGTAGAGTTGCCTGGGGGCTATTGTGGTGAGATCCAATATTCCAATCGCCCTCGGGGCTTGGTTTAGAGGTTAGTGTGCTAACGTAGTATACCTAACGTCGCGGGTTCGGACCCCAGGCAGTCCGATGATTTTATTTAAGCCATTTGGATACCAAATGGCTTAAATAAGAATGCCTGGACCCCCAATAGATATAATAAACATACGAGAATCGTTAATAGTCTTAAATGGCCTAAGTTGCCTAAAAGACTGTGTGAGTGTGTGTGTGAATAAGAGTAATAAGAGTAAAGAAAATTTATTAAAGGCCTTGAGAATTTCTTGTTCTTTTTATGAGCTGCAAGAGATTACATTAAATTTTATAATTTTTCTCTCAAATGACTGTATACATACACTGTAAAAAAAATTTTGTAATTTTACAAATGTTTAGGAAGCATATTTCCTATATAAAAACATACTAAATTTAGTAAGTCTTTGCAAAAACCATTTACAAATGTATTTAAATTTTCGAAAGCCGTTTGAAAATTAGAATGAAAATGTATTGTAATTTTAGAATGACATTTGAAAATTAGAGTGTAAATGTGTGGTAATTTTCGAATTCATAAACTGCTTTCGAGAAAAAATACAATTTTTAACGAAAAATACTATACAATGTTTGTAAAATTACAATACATACTCTATTTTTCGAAGTAAATTGTAATTTTAAAATGTTTTTTTTGTTGTAAGCATTTGTAAATTTAGTAATTTTGTTCCAAAACAGACTAAAATTAAGATTTTTTTTACAGTGTATATTTTATATTTACATTTTTCGCTTTAAACTTTTCATAACATACACATACACCATCATACATTACATATTGTACATAACCATGCATATCCGATTGAGTCAAATTGCATTCAACACATCCTCATTACTATTATCATTATTTTTATCATCACTATTATCCACATATTTATATTTTACCATTTTCACGGAGATGGTCTCTCAATTTCCCAGAGAATATATTTATTGTGATTGAATGTGAGTGTGAATGAGAAAAAAGTGTGAATGTTTAAAAAAAAATAGATAAAATAAAAATAAAAAAATCCCTCGAGCCCAGGATTTGAACGCTAACTGTAAGACTTCGTTTTAAAATTTCAACAAGATTTTGTTCAAACAGAGCGTCATAGACGTGTATATATAATCATTGTTGTGTCTTATTCCCTTCATTCAAACACTTGATGGAATCTTGATAGCTGTAATTTCCTGTTGTATTTTTTTTTTTTTTTTTAAGATTTAATATGAATTTTCTTTTAAATTGAATATTTTCTTTTTCATTTTTTTTTTCTATATATTCCATTTCTTTTTCAAACAATCAATCATTGGAGGAAATACCTTTTTGAATCTTATCGCATTTTCTTCTTATATGAAATATTATTTTTAGATCCTCTGGATCAAAAACACCTGAGAAATAAATGTATTGAGAACTCTTAGATTGTTCATAATGGGAAAATGATTTCATAAAAAAAAAAAAAAAACAGCAGCAGCAGCTTTACACCTCTCTCCTAAGTAATGAAAAATTCAATAAAAAACGAAATCTTGTATTTTATAAGATTTATATTCTACTAGCTGTTCTGCCCGCCTAAATTACCCCCAACATCTAATTCATATCTTGGGTTTATCTTTAAATTCAGTGGGTAATTTCTTTAAATGTTTTTGCACACCTTAAATAAGTATTACCAAAAAAATCAAAAGCTTCTCGAAAACCACTGTAGTAAAATTTGTTACAAACTTTAAAAAAAAAAGACCGTAATATAGTTTTAGAGTAAATGCGCTATAAAAGTTCGGGATTGGTGACCCCGAGCAATCAGCGTGTGGAACGCCCCCCGGTACTTGTAATTTAAAAAGTTTACTAATAAAGAAATAACCCCTAAATGGCCTCAGTAGCCGAAAAGGGTTTTTTTATAAAAAAAAAAAAATGCGCTACAAAAAAAATAAGTTGAAATTACAATAAATCTCACAATTTTTATTCTATTATTATTTTTTTTTTAATTATCAATTTTCTCGCTTGTATAGCGGGCTAGAGTGTCCGCTTCTACAAAGAAGATCCATGTTCAAATCCTGGGAAGTGCGGGATTTTTTCTTGAAATAAAAAACAAAATTTATTTAATGTAAACAAATCCTCAAGCAGCCACTGGATTGGAATATTGGATCTCACCACAATAGACCTCAGGCAACTCTACGAGGAGAGGGAGCTGCTGTGACATCCCCTCCTAAAGAAGGTTCCCTCTCAGTGACGTATTCTTCGAAAGGAGTCAGTGCTGAGGGAGTTCCTTCTCAAACTAGGACATCCGCAATAGCACAGAAAAGGTTGGATAAAAGGAATCAGAAATAAGGATTAGTTCATTAACCGGAAATGAACGCAGGAGTTAGAGATAGGAAATAATGTAACTTCACCGGTAGATGACTACCCCGCGAGAGGCTTGTTGGGTTTAAGATGTGTGTCTACGTGCACGAAAGCACCTTGAGTAAATATACGTGTAACCCGTTAGGATTAAAAAAAAAAATTATCAATTTTCGTTTTAATAAAAGAAAGAGAATACGAATAACTTTAATTATACAAGTAATTTGATAGGATCCTCTCTTAAAATGATGTATTACATTCAGAAAGTTCACATCCCGTTACAGGCGAGAAAAAAATGTATTTTTTTTTTTATTTAGGGTAGGGATACTCAAAAAAGTATCTCAATCCAATCAAAAGAAAACAATTGGAATGGGTTTTAAATGGCTTCAGATGCCGAAAGAGACATTAAACAAATTAGAAATAAAATAAAACAATACTTTCTCTCTATATATTTCATATATAAAGTAAGAGAAAGTAAAGAGTCCGGGTCCTGTTGATTTACCCCCCCCCCCCCCCCCACCTCTGTCTAATGCTTTATAAATTTTTTTTTTTTTGAGAGTCTCCAAATGGGTATTTTGTAGACTTATTCTTTTTTATAGTCCTTAATATAAATAAATGCACTGATTTCAAAATTCATTTAGAATTAATTACTAGACTAGAATTTATGACTCCGTATTCTAAATTAAAGAGATAAAATGTCTATAAAAATATTTAACTGCCTAATGTCTCTGTACACACACACACACACACACACACCTTGAAAGAAGAAAGGCTCTTTGCTCAGTATGGACAGTCAGTCAATTATATTTGTCTGACTAACTGTCAGTCTCACTTTGATTGAATTTAGAAATGAAATTTATGAATTCATGGAGAAGAAAAGTTCAGGAAATAATATAATAAAAAACTTGAAAAAAAAAAATGCTTTTATTTAAATTGTAACTAAAAAGAGAGAAATTATTTAATTTATTTGTTCTTGTTAAAATTGTTGAATATTTATGACTTAAAATAAAAGCGTGGGGCACTCAATGATAGCTTAAGAAATTGTCTATTCTTAGAGCCTCTGAATCCCTTTGAAGCTCCCCACGCTTTTATTTTAAGTCATAAATATTCAACAATTTTAACAAGAACAACTAAATTAAATTATTTCTCTCATTTTAGTTCAATTTAAATAAAAGCATTTTTTTTTTAAATGCTTTTATTTAACTTACTCTTTCAAGGTCACCAACTTTGAGTCTTTGTTAAGGACACTTCCCGATGAGCTAGAGGTGTGAAATTTGATATTTAAGGTTCATTTTTGATGACGCAAATTGTGAGTTGAGTTTTACCAAAATAGACCAAACTAATGTGGTACTTTATTTGAAACCCTTCGCGAATTAGTGTAATTTCAAAAGACTTCCCGATGGGCTAGAGGTGTGAAATTTGATATTTAAGGGTCATTTTTTATGATAATAAATAATTTTTTAATTGTGTCAAAATAGGTCAAACTAATGTGGTACTTTATTTGAAGCCTCACTCAAATAAGGCCCTATTAACTAGTTTTGAAAGGCCAAACTAATGTTCTTTTTTTAAAGCTCTACGCTAAATAGACAATTTTAGAAAATTTCCCGATGTTATTTAAAAGCCTCTAATTTTGAAAGTTAATTTTAAAAAATCACACGAAAAAAAGACTAAAAAGCTTAAAATAAAAATAAAATAAAAAAAAAGATTTTTAAAAAAATGCTTTTATTTAAATTGAACTAAAAAGAGAGAAATAAGAGAGAAATAATTTAATTGTTCTTGTTAAAATTTTTTAATATTTATGACTTAAAATAAAAGCGTGGGGCGCGAGCCTCGGAATCACTTCGAAGCGCCCCACGCTTTTATTTTAAGTCATAAATATTAAAAAATTTTAACAAGAACAATTAAATTATTTCTCTCTTTTTAGTTCAATTTAAATAAAAGCATTTTTTTTTAATCTTTTTTTTTATTTTATTTTTATTATATTTTTATTAAATAGAGATTTTAAAATTTTTAGTCTTTTTTATTATAAAATACAGTATTAAAAAAAGAAAATAAGGAAGCATGAGTCTTCAAATAAAATACCACATTAGTTTGGCCTATTTTGGTTCAATTAAATTTGTCGTCAAAACTCTTTAATATCAAATTTCACACCTCTAGCTCATCTGGAAGCGTCTTAAGAAAAGACTAAAAGTTGGTGACCTTGAATAAAAGCGTTTAAAACAAATGCTCAAATGGCAAGGCTCAAAAAATTCCTGAAATTTTACCAAGTGGAAAGTAATGGGTTTTACTTCATTAATGAAAAATTAATTTTAAAAATAAAAATTGTTATTAAATTTATTTTCTTATTTTTTATTTAACTAAGCCCCTATGAATATATAAAATGCTATTCTTGATGAATTTCTCCATTTTTTCGTTATTTTATTTTAATTTAAGTAAGGCTAAACAGTTATAACAAATTTTGTTTTCTGGACTATCGATTTCGGTACGAAGCAGTAGCGTAGCCAGGATTTCTGCTTGGGGGGGGGGCCCAAAAGTTTTATGAACCCCCCTCCCCCCCCCCCTTCACCAAGAAACTTAAAGTGGAGAAATTTTTTTTAGATAATATAATAATTATAAATAAAAAACAAATAAAAAAAATTTTTTTTTCTTAAAATAAAAAAAAATTTTAATACAAAATTCGTAAATATTAGAGATTTTTTCAATTTTTTATAAGTTTTTTGTTAGATTTTAGAATTTATGAGAGTTAATAAAATATTTATTTAAAAAAAAATATATCATTAGGGAAAACAATAGGTATTTTTTTGTTTTGGAGAAGGCTTTGGGGGGGGCCCGGCCCCCTGGGCCCCCCTCCTGAATACGCCACTGGTACGAAGTACCATCATCAGGTCCGCTATAAATGTGAAAAAATCAGTTATATTTGTGATATATTTACAATTTACATATAATGTATAATTCTAACATATAGTTTTTTTTTATATTTATATATATAAATGAAATGTATATACGAAAATGTGTATTTCACATATACATAATAAAACTAAAAAAATTTAATATGATTTACAGTATAGTCTATACAACACTAAATTTTCTTTTATTAAATTTTATTATGTATACGAATAAAATACACATTTTTTAAATTATACAACACTGAATTTTTCATATTTATAGAGGACCTGATGATGGTACTTCTTACCGAAATTGATAGTCCAGAGATTAAATAATTTTCAAACAAAATTCGTTATTACTTTTTATCCTTACCTAAAATAGATAGGTACGATGGTAATCTTTTTTTTTTTTTTTTAAGAATATTGAGGAGATGTATATATTTATAGACCTATTAATTGTCTGAAATGAGTCGGGCATGATTAAGAAAAGACGAGAGGCCGAACGCGGGCTTCACGGCTAGTAGTTATCTATTTAATTAAAAAGTTAGGACAGGGATTTTATTTTTAACATAAAATGCACAAGAAAATTTTTATTTTCAAATGAAATAAAAATAAAATAAAATATTTACCTGCAATATAAAAGATCTATAAAAACAAAAGCAGCACAGTAGCGTTAGTCCGCAATCATTTCATTAATCACTCTCTAACCCGCCCACTATGTAGAGAAAAGCCTTGAGATGTGGATATTATTATTGCAGTGTGTGTGTGGTGTCTAAAACACCTGGCAAAAGTGCTTTGTCGTGTCAACACCATCATCATCATCATGGTGATGATGAAGAGAGAGAAAAGCAACGTTAATATATGCAGAGTACAAAGAGACCAGACAGGGGGGTTGGGATGGGGGGAGGGGATGTCGATTCGATCATAGAACAATGCCTTCTTGTGACATCTTGCGTTCAAAAATGGAACTAGCAGCACTCTATATATATTTTAGATGAATAACGCAACTACGATGACGCTCTTTTTTTACTTTCTCTTACCCTATAGGCCTATATGAAATATATAGAAAGTAATGGATTCATGTCAAAAATTCTATGTCGAGATTTTGATAGATATATACGTTTTAAGGTACCCTGAATCCAAAAAAGTGGTTTTCGCGACATGGTCTGTCTGTCTCGGTGTCTGTGTGTGTGAACAAAATATCTCAGGAACTAAAAGAGCTACGAGGTTGAAATTTTATAATTAAGTAAGTCACCCTCCCAAGGAATGAAAATAAACTTTTGGACAAAATTGGCCAAAGAGTACCAGTACTTTACTGATGTACTTTTTCAGTTTTTATCGATTTTCTCAAAATTCGCTCCAACTAGTTTGTTTAAAATTCATAAATGAGCTATTTTTTAGATGCTCTTTAAAAAGTATATCAGTGAAATTTTTCATGGAAATCATTTTAAGTACACTTTACTGTGGAAGTATGGTGTGGAAGCATTTGTAGCTCAGCGCCCTCTATGAATCAGGTGGTCAAGTTTGGAACTTAAGTGCTAAGAACAACTAAATATATCTCAACACAAAAAATCTGGTGTGGCAAGCACAGTACTCAACTTTCTCTTGCCAAAGGGTAAGAGAAAGTTTTGTGCTGTGAGACCAGTCACACCAGATTTTTCTATGTCTTATTTTTATTTTATGAATTTCTAATTTATTTATTGATCATTTGTTGTTCTTTTTTTTGCTGATAAATCGCCAATTTGTTATTTCTTTAAAATTATTTTAAAGGAGAAAAAATGAGAAAGTTTTATTTAAAATTTATTCAACAAGGCAGGGCCGGATCTAGGGGGGGGGGAGGGTAGTGTTAATAAAAAACGGTTGAAAAGTGAACATATCGCAATCAAAGGTTCTATTTAACTATATTATGCATAATTTATACGAAATTTCAAATTCCCCCCTCCCCCTCTCTAAGAAACAAGAATTGCCATTCGTATATGATTATGCCCGTGATTCCAGGGCCTAGGGCGGTCACAGTTTGGAAAACGCTGGTTTAGAGTTATATACAATTATGGATGATGAATAATTGCTTCGGATATTAGCCTGAGTAGATATAATATGAAAAGAAAAAGTTTTTGTAAATAATTATTTATTTAATTCACTAATTGAGGGGTTCAGAAGCCAGCTTGACTAACTCCAAAAAGTGAAATTTTTCACTTATAAGCAGTTAAAGTCATTTATCTATAAAAAAAAAAAAACACTAAACAATTTATATTGAATATTTTAAAGTAATTCATTGGTTTATTTACAATCAAAAGTAACCTTTTAACACTGCAATGGGATTTAGTAAAAAATCGTGTTTATTTATGTACATTTGATAAAATATTGGAATTAGTCGGATTTGCTTCTGAACGCCTCAATTGTAGCCCTGAGGATGGTTCATATGCGATCAAAACGTCGTCCATTCAATAAATTTGAAAAAAAAAAAAAAAAAAAAAACTAACTGCCTCACTCGTTTTTGAAAAGTCTTATTATGCCACTTATAAATTAAAAAAAAAAACCAGTGGCAAAGCCCGCCGAAGGGGATTATTCTCGTGATCACCCATCCTTCTAAAGTGTTTTCAAATAATCTTTCGTTCTAAATTCATTAGTTGAAAAAAAAAAAAAAAATATCAGGGTAGTCAACATTAGTTAATTTCATTTTAATTTAAAAAAACAGCATTGAAATACGTACCAGTTGATAATAATAAAAAAAGAAATAAAAATTTTTTTTTTTTTTTTTTTTTGGTAATTATTTATTTATTTAATTAAAAATAATTAAAATGGCTTCCCACATAGGCTGGGTTTTTCTATTATACGTATTTTTGTTGTTCATTCATTTTGTGTGCTCGTCAGTCATATCATCATGTGATTTTTTTTTTTTATTAATAATAAAAAGAAGGGAAAAAAAAAGAATATATATATATAATTTTAATTATAAAAAATACTCTTTGAATATGTCCATTGAGATTTGTTTCAATCTAATAGAGATAGAGTTTTCATCATTTACAAAGATGAAGCCACAAAATTAAATTATATTCTTTGTTCTTTTGAATCATATTTTTTTTTTTTTTTATCAAAAATTTTCTTTTTTTTTTTTTTTTGATAGAGATCATTTTTTATTATTATTAAATGCTTTTATTTAACTTACTCTTTCAAGGTCACCAACTTTATGGCTTTGTTAAGGACACTTCCCGATGAGCTAGAGGTGTGAAATTTGATATTTAAGAGTCATTTTTGATGACGCAAATTGTGAGTTTGGTTTTACCAAAATGGACCAAACTAATGTGGTACTTTATTTGAAACCCTTCGTGAATTAATGTAATTTCAAAAGACTTCCCGATGGGCTAGAGGTGTGAAATGTAATACTTAAGAGTCATTTTTGATGACGCCACTATATGGTGGTTTTGATCAAAATAGACCAAACTAATGTGGTACTTTATTTGAAACCCTTCGCGAATTAATGTAATTTCAAAAGACTTCCCGATGGGCTAGAGGTGTGAAATGTAATACTTAAGAGTCATTTTTGATGACGCCACTATATGGTGGTTTTGATCAAAATAGACCAAACTAATGTGGTACTTTATTTGAAACCCTTCGCGAATTAATGTAATTTCAAAAGACTTCCCGATGGGCTAGAGGTGTGAAATGTAATACTTAAGAGTCATTTTTGATGACGCCACTATATGGTGGTTTTGATCAAAATAGACCAAACTAATGTGGTACTTTATTTGAAACCCTTCGCGAATTAATGTAATTTCAAAAGACTTCCCGATGGGCTAGAGGTGTGAAATGTAATACTTAAGAGTCATTTTTGATGACGCCACTATATGGTGGTTTTGATCAAAATAGACCAAACTAATGTGGTACTTTATTTGAAGCCTCACGCAAATAAGGCCCTATTAACTATAGTTTTGAATTTTGATATTTACGAGTCATTTTTTTATGATAATGAATAATTTTTCAATTGAACCAAATCAATACAGGCCAAACTAATGTGGTACTTTATCATATTGATGATTTTTGATAAGACTAAAAGACTAAAAAGCTTAAAATAAAAATAAAATAAAAAAAAAGATTTAAAAAAAAATGCTTTTATTTAAATTGAACTAAAAAGAGAGAAATAAGAAAGAAATAATTTAATTGTTCTTGTTAAAATTTTTTAATATTTATGACTTAAAATAAAAGCGTGGGGCGCGAGCCTCGGAATCACTTCGAAGCGCCCCACGCTTTTATTTTAAGTCATAAATATTAAAAAATTTTAACAAGAACAATTAAATTATTTCTTTCTTATTTCTCTCTTTTAGTTCAATTTAAATAAAAGCATTTTTTAAAAATCTTTTTTTTCTTTTATATATAGCTACTATTAATCTGAATTTATTCATTGACTGAACTGATTTTTTTTTAACACACTTTTTTCCTACTCACACACACATTCACACAGTCTTTTCGGCAACTTATGCCATTTAAGACTTAAAATCTTATCCAAAATCTTCTAAAGACGGCTACACGCGTAACTGCAAACTTGACAAGCATGCAGGTGCAATCCTTTTGTTCAAGCAAACTGTAGCATCTGTAGGGTAGGCTACGTCCCTGCTAGTATCTATCAAATTTCAGTCTGCACCTTCTTATTAAACAACTTTAAAATAAGATTGTATAGGCTATATTCAAAGCGGGGCACACCGGATTCTTTGTGTCAAGCATAGGCGTAGCCAGAAATTTTTGATGGGGGGGGGGGGTTCAGGATGATTTCTCCCCCCTCCCCCACTAATAGGGCGGTATAAGGCGTCTAATGAAATATATGACTAGCCACTCCGCCCTTTCTTAATTAAGAAAGGGCCGCAAATTTTTCATTCAACTCGTTTCAAGCATTAAAAAATAAAATACCCACAATTGTTAATGAATTATATATATCATATATATTATAAATATATATGCCTATAATAGCGTAGCGAATGACTCTCTGTTTAATTTTATTTAAAATACTATTTAATATCTCTTTGAGAAAAAATAATAATAAATTTATTTATATAATAATTTTTATTATTTTTCATTTGAGATATTTAATCAATTTTAATAGGCTTTAATTTTTTATAAAGCAAAACAAAAATCAATTCTTTTCAATGGGAAATTTCTGAATTTTCTTGAATTCTTTGCGTTTAAGCTAGAGAAAATAATTATATTACTTTCTCTTACCTATGTATATATGTAATATATATATAGAGAGAAAGTATTGGATTCATGTCAAAAATTCGATGTCGAGATTTTGATGGATCTTCACGTTTTGAGGTCCCCTGAATCCAAAAAAGTGGTTTTCGCGACATGGTCTGTCTGTGTGTGTGTGGGTGGGTGTGTGGGTGTGTGTGTGTGTTCAATTTTAAGCATGAAGGAATTGAGCTATGAGGTTGAAATTTTATATTTAAGTTAAACAGCCCCCGGGACCGGAAAAATAAGCTTTTAATCAAAATCGGCCAAAGAGTACTAGTACTTTACTGATGTACTTTTTCAGTTTTTTTCGATTTTCTCAAAATTCGCTCTAACGATTTTGATTAAAATTCAAAAATCAATTATTTTTTAGATGCTCTTTCAAATGTATATTCTCGTTTTGCCCTCAAAATTGTTTGAAGCACACTTTACTCTTGTGCTTCATAGGAAAGATAGGAGAAATGGTTGCCATGGTAACAAAACATAAATATTTTCCCATACTTATAAATTTTACATCTGAATTCAAATATTACTTACTGCCGGGAACTAAATACATGTCGACACAAAAAATCTGGTGTGACAAGCACAGTACACAACTTTCGATTACCGAAGGTAAGAGAAAGTTGTGTGCTGTGCGCCAGTCACACCAGATTTTTTTTTGTATTATAGAGCTTAAATATCTAGATCCAATGCAGTGGCGTAACGTACGCCCCCGCAGACCCCGCGATTTTATCCGATAAAAACGAAAAAATTTAGATAAAAAAAAAAAAATAATGAAAATTTCTCTTTGAGAGGGCCCGGGCCCTCAGGGTTCAGGGATATACGGTATTTTAAAAATATTTTTGTATGGTCTAATAATGGGGCCCGAAATAAAATTTTGCGGGGGGGGGGGGGCCCAGCTAAAAAACGTTATGCTGGTGGTCCAATGGGGGGGGGGGGGGATTGAACCCCCAAATCCCCTCCGTGGCTACGCCTATGGTGTCGAGATATATTTAGTTTCCCATAGGACCTTAGTTTCAAACTTACATTTTAAATGTTGACTGCTTGAATTATTTTTCGAAATTTTAATCCCATATTATATTTTATTCCGGGGTGACCGAGCCGGAGCTCGGTCTTTTTTTTATAAAAAACTTTTGTAAAAAACTAAAAAAAGTACATCAGAAAATATTTAAAATTTGAAAGAAATTATAACAAGACAACTTGCTCCTCAATGGAAACATCAATAAAAACACCAAAATAAGAAGTAGAAGTCCAGGGAAAGTTTTGCGGAATAGCAACATTACTGAGTGGATTCTTAGAGGGGACAGTGCCTAATAAGAAAACTTTAATCATGAGATATTAGAGAGTTGCACAGGAAATGCGTCAGCCTGGAGACAATTAAAAATTATTATTTTCAATAAAATTAATTAATAATTAGTATTTTAATAATAGAATTTAAATAATAGGTATTTTTCTACTAATTGGCCTTTTGACATTATTAA
>JAKCPI010022641.1:0-10297 GCA_023213315.1 Euborellia annulipes | reverse complement strand
GAATTAGAGGACCTCAAAAGCGTGTATTTCTATCAAAAATTCGGTATCAAATTTATGACATGAATTTTATAAAAAAAAAAATTTTGAAATGACGAATTTTTGTCAATTCAGAACCTGTAACATATAATGTATGTGTTCATTCGAAGGGGTGTCGTTTGCACTGCGACCTTCTGGATCTATTGTGTCTCCCTTTCTAGCATTCTCCTACGGTATAAGTCCCCGTTCAGAGAATCTTTTCCAGACCAGTGGCTTCAAAAAAGCATAGAATCTGGCGTCATTCTAAGGAAGGAAACTCCTTCGATGACAGACAATATGCTTCCTATATTCTTTTTCTCTTGTGGACCACAATCCTTCAGGAGATGAACTTGGGTCTCTTCTGCTTCACAGAATCTGATTTCTTGACCCAGTTATTTCAGATGTCCCATGAGTCTGCAGTGTCCTGTTAAGAATCCAGTCAGTATTTTCAACTTGTTCTTACTAAGTTTCAAGCATTCCGCAGTTCTCTTCTGGTCAACTGTCCCAAGAAGTTCTTTTGATTGCCTCAGTTTATATTCTCTCCATAGCCGTTCTTTTCCTTTGAATTCAGAGTGTTTATCCCAATTCCGCTGAATGTCTCTGGTCCAGTAAAAGGTGTTTCTGATCTTTTTGCTAGCTTATCTGCTTTTTCGTTGCCCTCCATCCCAATGTGTTTTGAGACCAAATGGAGAGCAACCTTATTTTTTTTCCCTAATTCATTTAGTTTGATTAGGCAATCCCAAACTATTTTGGAGGTGATTTCATAGGAGTTCAACGCTATTATTGCACCTTGACAGAATAGCCTTGTTTTCTTGTATTTCCTGTCGACATATACTTCTCCTTGAAGATACTTGGGTAGCACCCCATTGGTTCGAACTATTTGGTTCTTGACTTTTCGCAATTAATACTTTAGTTATAATTTTAATCATCCACATTCAATTCATCATCACTATCATCGCGTCACAAAGCTGCTCTTCATCTTTACAGTCTGAAGAACTTTCTAAGGGGTAATGGCGGTCAGATGAGCGGTATAACCCCATACGGTAGTTTAATAATTAATTTGAAATAAAAAAAAAAATCATTTGCAGTTGTTGAAAATTGATTACATTATCACAGAATAGAATAGTTTTATTGTCAGAAAAGTAAAATTAATAATTTAATAAGCATTAAAATTTTGAATTTACCGACAAAAAACACGAAAACCGAAAACGAAGAAACTCACTTCATGGTCACATGACGCAAGCTGACTGCCCGTTTGCATTGTTGCCTGTTAGGCCTCCCCTTGCATTTCACGCTACGCTGGCATATTGCTAAGTTCTATTTTGACAGAGTTACCGAGGTGAGCGCCATTACCCCCTTCCTACTACCTATCTGGAGAGTAAATCATATTCTTTGAGAGATATGATTTTATTTCTCCTTACTCCTTCACTGTTATATGCCCAGGTGGAGAGGCCTAAGTCCTATATGTATAATATAATCAGCCTACAGCAAAAATTAATTTTATTAACGCTGTACGTACACAGTTCAATGAGCGGAATTCGTATTGCTACAATCAACTTTTATATAGAGAGCGAAGAGAAGAATAAATCCACACACAGGGAATATTTTAATAAAAAATAAAATTTTCTACTAACATTGAAGAAAAAGAGGGGGGGGAGGGAGATTAAATATGTAACCATCTTTTTTTTATTTATTTAGTTTGTATGACATGTATGTATGTATTCTTTACTCAGCAGCAAATGTTGTTGTTGAGTTGATTAAAATGCCGATCGACTGAATAGTAAAACCGAAATGAATGTAGAATGAGCGTTTAGAAAGAGATAGAGAGAAAGAGACATCTATCTCTCTAATATGAATTATGGATTATGATGCTGCAGCAGAAGCTTTATGAAGAACAAACATTTTTCTATTCAATTTTTTTTTTTTTTTTTGTATGTTAGATTATTCCGTATAACGTAATAACGTTTTATTTATTTAATTGGTTAAGATTGGGAATGCAGAATAAAAAAAAAAGAGAGAGAGATGTATAGAGGGAATAAAAAATTTTTATTTCAAAGCCAAACGAGATATTTTTTTTTTTTTTTTTTTTTTTGTTGAGAGAGAAATTGTTGTTAGTTGAGCTTTTTCCCTTTCAATAAGTAAGAATCTAATAATAAGATTTAAACTTTCGACCGTTGGTTCTCATTTTGTACCGGTAACATTAAGATTAAATATACAAATTAAACACTAGGTTATTTGTTTGAAAGGTTTTATCAATTAAAAAATTAACACTTGATACGTATTACGACAATTCCTTGTCATCATCAGCCAAGTGTTCTACCTGCACTCCGTAACGTTACATTATTTCCTATCTCTAACTCCTCCTCCTCGTTCGTTTCTAGCTAGTGAACTAATCCTTATTCTGGTTCCTTTTATCCACCCTCTTCTATGCTAGGAAGGATGTCCGAGTTTGAGGAGGAACTCCCTCAGCACCGACTCCTTTCGAAGAATGCATCACTAAGAGGGAAACTTCTTTACGTTCCTTCCACAGGACGGGATGTCACAGCAACTCCTTCTCCCCGTAGAGTTGCCTGGGGCTATTGCGGTGAGATCCAATATTCCAATCGCCCTCGGGGCTTGGTTTAGAGGTTAGTGTGCTAACGTAGTATACCTAACGTCGCGGGTTCGGACCCCAGGCAGTCCGATGATTTTATTTAAGCCATTTGGATACCAAATGGCTTAAATAAGAAATGCCTGGACCCCCAATAGATATAATAAACATACGAGAATCGTTAATAGTCTTAAATGGCCTAAGTTGCCGAAAAGACTGTGTGAGTGTGTGTGTGTAATAAGAATAATAAGAGTAAAGAAAATTTATTAAAGGCCTTGAGAATTTCTTGTTCTTTTTATGAGCTGCAAGAGATTACATTAAATTTTATAATTTTTCTCTCAAATGACTGTATACATACACTGTAAAAAAAAATTTTGTAATTTTACAAATGTTTAGGAAGCATATTTCCTATATAAAAAACATACTAAATTTAGTAAGTCTTTGCAAAAACCATTTACAAATGTATTTAAATTTTCGAAAGCCGTTTGAAAATTAGAATGAAAATGTATTGTAATTTTAGAATGACATTTGAAAATTAGAGTGTGAATGTGTGGTAATTTTAGAATTCCTAAACTGCTTTCGAGAAAAAATACAATTTTTAACGAAAAATACTATACAATGTTTGTAAAATTACAATACATACTCTATTTTTCGAAGTAAATTGTAATTTTAAAATGTTTTTTTGTTGTAAACATTTGTAAATTTAGTATTCCAAAACACACTAAAATTAAGATTTTTTTACAGTGTATATTTTATATTTACATTTTTCGCTTTAAACTTTTCATAACATACACATACACCATCATACATTACATATTGTACATAACCATGCACATCCGAATGAGTCAACTTGCATTCAACACATCCTCATTATTATTATCATTATTTTTATCATCACTATTATACACATATTTATATTTTACCATTTTCACGGAGATGGTCTCTCAATTTCCCAGAGAATATATTTATTGTGATTGAATGTGAGTGTGAATGAGAAAAAAGTGTGAATGTTTAAAAAAAAATAGATAAAATAAAAATAAAAAAATCTCTAGAGCCCAGGATTTGAACGCTAAGACTTCGTTTTAAAATTTCAACAAGATTTTGTTCAAACAGAGCGTCATAGACGTGTATATATAATCATTGTTGTGTCTTATTACCTTCATTCAAACACTTGATGGAATCTTGATAGCTGTAATTTCCTGTTGTATTTTTTTTTTTTTAAGATTTAATATGAATTTTCTTTTAAATTGAATATTTTCTTTTTCATTATTTTCTATATATTCCATTTCTTTTTCGAACAATCAATCATTGGAGGAAATACCTTTTTGAATCTTATCGCATTTTCTTCTTATATGAAATATTATTTTTAGATCCTCTGGATCAAAAACACCTGAGAAATAAATGTATTGAGAACTCTTAGATTGTTCATAATGGGAAAATGATTTCATAAAAAAAAAAAAAAACAGCAGCAGCAGCTTTACACCTCTCTCCTAAGTAATGAAAAATTCAATAAAAAACGAAATCTTGTATTTTATAAGATTTATATTCTACTAGCTGTTCTGCCCGCCTAAATTACCCCCAACATCTAATTCATATCTTGGGTTTATCTTTAAATTCAGTGGGTAATTTCTTTAAATGTTTTTGCACACCTTAAATAAGTATTACCAAAAAAATAAAAGCTTCTCGAAAACCACTGTAGTAAAATTTGTTACAAACTTTAAAAAAAAAAGACCGTAATATAGTTTTAGAGTAAATGCGCTACAAAAGTTCGGGATTGGTGACCCCGAGCAATCAGCGTGTGGAACGCCCCCCGGTACTTGTAATTTAAAAAGTTTACTAATAAAGAAATAACCCCTAAATGGCCTCAGTAGCCGAAAAGGGTTTTTTTATAAAAAAAAAAAAATGCGCTACAAAAAAAATAAGTTGAAATTACAATAAATCTCACAATTTTTATTCTATTATTATTTTTTTTTTAATTATCAATTTTCTCGCTTGTATAGCGGGCTAGAGTGTCCGCTTCTACAAAGAAGATCCCTGTTCAAATCCTGGGAAGTGCGGGATTTTTTCTTGAAATAAAAAACAAAATTTATTTAATGTAAACAAATCCTCAAGCAGCCACTGGATTGGAATATTGGATCTCACCACAATAGACCTCAGGCAACTCTACGAGGAGAGGGAGCTGCTGTGACATCCCCTCCTAAAGAAGGTTCCCTCTCAGTGACGTATTCTTCGAAAGGAGTCAGTGCTGAGGGAGTTCCTTCTCAAACTAGGACATCCGCCATAGCATGAAAAGGTTGGATAAAAGGAATCAGAAATAAGGATTAGTTCATTAACCGGAAATGAACGCAGGAGTTAGAGATAGGAAATAATGTAACTTCACCGGTAGATGACTACCCCGCGAGAGGCTTGTTGGGTTTAAGATGTGTGTCTACGTGCACGAAAGCACCTTGAGTAAATATACGTGTAACCCGTTAGGAATAAAAAAAAATTATCAATTTTCGTTTTAATAAAAGAAAGAGAATACGAATAACTTTAATTATACAAGTAATTTGATAGGATCCTCTCCTAAAATTATGTGTTACATTCAGAAAGTTCACATCCCGTTACAGGCGAGAAAAAATGTATTTTTTTTTTTTATATTTAGGGCAGGGATACTCAAAAATGTATCTCAATCCAATCAAAAGAAAACAATTGGAATGGGTTTTAAATGGCTTCAGATGCCGAAAGAGACATTAAACAAAATAGAAATAAAATAAAACAATACGTTCTTTCTATATATTTCATTTATAAGGTAAGAGAAAGTAAAAAGAGTCCGTGTCCTGTTGATTTACCCCCTCCCCCTCCCCACTCTGGCCAATGCTTTATAATTTTTTTTTTTTTTTTTTTTGAGAGTCTCCAAATGGGTATTTTGTAGAACTTTTGTTCCGTCTTTAGAAGTTACTACAGTAGTTTGAAAACGATATAAAAATAAAATAAAATATTTACCTGCAATATTATAAAAGATCTATAAAAACAAAAGCAACACAGTAGCGTTAGTCCGCAATCATTTCATTAATCACTCTCTAACCCGCCCACTATGTAGAGAAAAGCCTTGAGATGTGGATATTATTATTGCAGTGTGTGTGTGTGTGTGTGGTGTGTGGTGTCTAAAACACCTGGCAAAAGTGCTTTGTCGTGTCAACACCATCATCATCATGGTGATGATGAAGAGAGAGAAAAGCAACGTTAATATATGCAGAGTACAAAGAGACCAGACAGGGGGTTGGGATGGGGGGGGGGACGTCGATTCGATCATAGAACAATGCCTTCTTGTGACATCTTGCGTTCAAAAATGGAACTAGCAGCAATCTATTTATATATATTTTAGATGAATAACGCAACTACGATGACGCTCTTTTTTTTTACTTTCTCTTACCCTATAGGCCTATATGAAATATATAGAAAGTATTGGATTAATGTTAAAAATTCGATGTCGAGATTTTGATAGATATATACGTTTTAAGGTCCCCTGAATCCAAAAAAGTGGTTTTCGCGACATGGTCTGTCTGTCTCGGTGTTTGTGTGTGTGAACAAAATATCTCAGGAACTAAAAGAGCTACGAGGTTGAAATTTTATAATTAAGTAAGTCACCCTCCCAAGGAGTGAAAATAAACTTTTGGACAAAATTGGCCAAAGAGTACCAGTACTTTACTGATGTACTTTTTCAGTTTTTATCGATTTTCTCAAAATTCGCTCCAATGAGTTTGTTTAAAATTCATAAATGAGCTATTTTTTAGATGCTCTTTAAAAAGTATATCAGTGAAATTTTTCATGGAAATCATTTTAAGTACACTTTACTGTGGAAGTATGGTGTGGAAGCATTTGTAGCTCAGCGCCATCTATGAATCAGGTGGTCAAGTTTGGAACTAAAGTGCTAAGAACAACTAAATGTATCTCGACACGAAAAATCTGGTGTGACAAGCACAGTACTCAACTTTCTCTTGTCAAAGGGTAAGAGAAAGTTTTGTGCTGTGAGACCAGTCACACCAGATTTTTCTATTTTTTTTTTATTTTTATTTTATGAATTTCTAATTTATTTATTGATCATTTGTTGTTGTTCTTTTTTTTTGCTGAAAAATTGCCAATTTGTTATTTCTTTAAAATTATTTTAAAGGAGAAAAAATGAGAAAGTTTATTTAAAATTTATTCAACAAGGCAGGGCCGGATCTAAGGGGGGGGGGGGTAGTGTTAATAAAAAACGGTTGAAAAGTGAACATTTCGCAATCAAAGGTTCTATTTAACTGCATTATGCATAATTTATACGAAATTTCAAATTCCCCCCTCCCCCCTCTCTAAGAAACAAGAATTGCCATTCGTATATGATTATGCCCGTGATGCCAGGGCCTAGGGCGGCAAAATTTTAGAGGCGAAAACATTTTAGACTAATTTAAAGATTAAAATCAATTTGGCTTAGTTACAGTGACGGCGCTGGGGAAGGGGGGGGGGGGGCGGAAAATTCAATTTTGCCAATCCTAACAAATCTAGTTCCGGCCCTGAAACAAGGGTCGTCGTTTCGGTCGCATATGGGAACATCCTCAGGGCTACAATTACTGAAGTAAATAAACAATTATTTGTAAAAACTTTTTCTTTTCATTATTATGTTTACCCATGTTAATTTCCATGGTTTAGAGTAGTGGTTTCCAAACTTTATGTTAACACGCCTCCCTTAAAAATAATTAATCTTATGACGCCTCCCCCCTCCCCCATTTTATAAAATAATACAAAAACAAAGATTTTTTAATGCTAAAAAATATATATTTATATAAAAATATTTTTTTTATTTATTCTTATTTATATTAAAACTAGAAATCATTTGGAAAATTGGTCCTGGTGGCCAATATTCGCGCCTCCCCTTAGACTAGTCCGCGCCCCCTTAGGGAGGCGCGCCTCACAGTTTGGAAAACGCTGGTTTAGAGTTATATACAATTATGGATGATGAATAATTGCTTCGGATATTAGTCTGAGTAGATATAATATGAAAAGAAAAAGTTTTTGTAAATAATTATTTATTTAATTCACTAATTGAGGGGTTCAGAAGCCAGCTTGACTAACTCCAAAAAGTGAAATTTTTCACTTATAAGCAGTTAAAGTCATTTATCTATAAAAAAAAAACACTAAACAATTTATATTGAATATTTTAAAGTAATTCATTGGTTTATTTACAATCAAAAGTAACCTTTTAACACTGCAATGGGATTTAGTAAAAAATCGTGTTTATTTATGTACATTTGATAAAATATTGGAATTAGTCGGATTTGCTTCTGAACGCCTCAATTGTAGCCCTGAGGATGGTTCATATGCGATCAAAACGTCGTCCATTCAATAAATTTGAAAAAAAAAAAAAAAAACTAACTGCCTCACTCGTTTTTGAAAAGTCTTATTATGCCACTTATAAATTAAAAAAAAAAAAACCAGCGGCAAAGCCCGCCGAAGGGGATTATTTCTCGTGATCACCCATCCTTCTAAAGTGTTTTCAATTAATCTTTCGTTCTAAATCATTCATTAGTTGAAAAAAAAAAAAATATCAGGGTAGTCAACATTAGTTAACTTCATTTTAATTAAAAAAAACAGAATTGAAATACGTACCAGTTGATAATAATAAAAAAAAGAAATAAAAAAATTTAGTTTTTTTTTTTTGGTAATTATTTATTTATTTAATTAAAAATAATTAAAATGGCTTCCTACATAGGCTGGGTTTTCTATTATACATATTTTTGTTGTTCATTCATTTTGTGTGCTCGTCAGTCATATCATCATGTGATTTTTTTTTTTTTATTAATAATAAAAAGAAGGGGAAAAAAGAATATATATATATAATTTTAATTAGAAAAAATACTCTTTGAATATGTCCATTGAGATTTGTTTCAATCTAATAGAGATAGAGTTTTCATCATTTACAAAGATGAAGCCACAAAATTAAATTATATTCTTTGTTCTTTTGAATCATATTTTTTTTTTTTTATATCAAAAATTTTCTTTTTTTTTTTTTGATAGAGATCATTTTTTATTTTTCTTTTATATATAGCTACTATTAATCTGAATTTATTCATTGACTGAACTGATTTTTTTTAACACACTTTTTTCCTACTCACACACACATTCACACAGTCTTTTCGGCAACTTAAGCCATTTAAGACTTAAAATCTTATCCAAAATCCTCTAAAGAAGGCTACACGCGTAACTGCAAACTTGACAAGCATGCAGGTGCAATCCTTTTGTTCAAGCAAACTGTAGCATCTGTAGGGTAGGCTACGTCCTTGCTAGTATCTATCAAATTTCAGTCTGCACCTTCTTATTAAACAACTTTAAAATAAAATTGTATAGGCTATATTCAAAGCGGGGCACACCGGATTCTTTGTGTCGAGCATAGGCGTAGCCAGAAATTTTTGATGGGGGGGGTTCAGGATTTCTCCCCCTCCCTCCCCCACTAATGGGGCGGTATAAGGCGTCTAATGAAATATATGACTACCCACTCCGCCCTTTCTTAATTAAGTGCCGCAAATTTTTCATTCAACTCGTTTCAAGCATTAAAAAATAAAATACCCACAATTGTTAATGAATTATATATATCATATATATTATAAATATATATGCCTATAATAGCGTAGCGAATGACTCTGTTAATTTTTATTTAAAATACTATTTAATATCACTTTGAGAAAAAATAATAATAAATTTATTTATATAATAATTTTTATTATTTTTCATTTGAGATATTTAATCAATTTTAATAGGCTTTAATTTTTTATAAAGCAAAACAAAAATCAATTCTTTTCAATGGGAAATTTCTGGAATTTTCTTGAATTCTTTGCGTTTAAGCTAGAGAAAATTATTATATTTTTGTATTATAGAGCTTAAATATCTAGATCCAATGCAGTGGCGTAACGTACGCCCCCGCAGACCCCGCGATTTTATCCGATAAAAACGAAAAAATTTAGATAAAAAAAAAAAATAATGAAAATTTCTCTTTGAGAGGGCCCGGGCCCTCAGGGTTCAGGGATATACGGTATTTTAAAAATATTTTTTGTATGGTCTAATAATGGGGCCCGAAATAAAATTTTGCGGGGGGGCCCAGCTAAAAAACGTTATGCTAGTGGTCCAATGGGGGGGGATTGAACCCCCAAATCCCCTCCGTGGCTACGCCTATGGTGTCGAGATATATTTAGTTTCCCATAGGACCTTTAGTTTCAAACTTACATTTTAAATGTTGACTGCTTGAATTATTTTTCGAAATTTTAATCCCATATTATATTTTATTCCGGGGTGACCGAGCCGGAGCTCGGTCTTTTTTTTATAAAAAACTTTTGTAAAAAACTAAAAAAAAAGTACATCAGAAAATATTTAAAATTTGAAAGAAATTATAACAAGACAACTTGCTCCTCAATGGAAACATCAATAAAAGCACCAAAATAAGAAGTAGAAGTCCAGGAAAGTTTTGCGGAATAGCAACATTACTGAGTGGATTCTTAGAGGGGACAGTGCCTAATAAGAAAACTTTAATCATGAGATATTAGAGAGTTGCCCAGGAAATGCGTCAGCCTGGAGACAATTAAAAAATATTATTTTCAATAAAATTAATTAATAATTATTATTTTAATAATAGAATTTGAAATAATAGGTATTTTTCTACTAATTGCCCTTTTGACATTATTA
>JAKCPI010022640.1:0-17245 GCA_023213315.1 Euborellia annulipes | reverse complement strand
ACTCGCTCCTTCAGTACTTCCTACTAAATAAAACTGGGTTTGTTTTGTTTAGATGTTTTTTTATACACCCTATATCTGCGCCAAGGAGATTATTTTTCGTGCGGAATGGTGGAAATTGGTGGGTGCTTTTGTTTTTAAGTGCGTCGTGGAATATTTTAAGGTTGGTGGTCGTATTGTGGTTGGGGTGGTTTGAGGAAGGGGAGAATGTAAAGGAGTTGGGGACCACAAACCACCCGCGAACAGCCACCCACCCACATTTATATAGAACCATCTCCCGTCATCCCAAACTCCAGCCTATGAACCTTCAGCTCCCGGCGAACAGAGATATAATTGCATTATTTATGAACACAGTCTAAAGACTTCAATTAACTCTATCATTTCAAGTATCATTGTCAAAATGGAATGCTGACAAATGTTGAATCGTTATAGGGCCATACAAATTTGATTAGGTGGCACAACTTTATTGTCATATTAATGAAATGTAATGCGAAAGACCAATTCATTGAAATAACAGTTTGTGGAAAAATAATTAGATACGATGGAATAGTGGACGGTTAATATGTGAAAATGTCAAACATTGTAGGAATTAAAGTCGATATAAATACATCGTGAAATTGTCAAAACAATGACGTCAGGTATCGTCAACAGGTCGAGTAGAGAGGGGCATTTATAATTTTACATCAATATGATCACTAATAGGCCTAATATTAAAAAAAACGTGCCTTTTTGCCATTAATTAAATCTCATATACAGCAATTTCAATCACGGTAATACAGTATATAAATGCCGTGTCTATTAGCTAAAAATATATATAGGATATGGTTGTTTTTTTCTACCAAAAAAACAGGAAGAGGGGCCGGTTACCAGATAACACTCTCTTCCCTTTAAGCTTTGAGATGGGGTGTTACACTATCTTTTTAGTTTTGTCAACACTCTTTTCTTAATAAAGTAGTCCTCAATTATGGTGGGGGGGAGGAATTGTTGTTATTATTCAGAGGGGGTCCTCAAAAATTAATTTTTGATGAATTTTTTTTTTTTGGAGAACTCTAAAAAAGTACATCAGTAAAGTACTATTACTTTACCCTTTGACAGATTCCCCCCGTATACAAATCGAGAGTTTTTTTGTTTTTGAGTTATTCCGTTAACCTACATTTTTTGAAATTTTACTTGAAATTTATTAAATTTATTGTTAAAAAATTCTAAATTCTACGAAGAACTCTTAATAAAAGTGGGGATTTCCTTTTAAGCTTGAATTTTACTTTTTTTTCACAATAAATTTGCGAAATATCAAAAAATGTGGGTTAACGAAATATCTCTAAAACGAAAAAACTCTCGATGCTCAAATTTTATATTTAAGTTAAGATCCCATTTCTTTGGCGTTCCATGGATTTTGAATATAATCGGCCAAAGTACATCCGTACTTTTGTATTTTTCTTTTCGATTTTCCCATTATTCACTCTATCGATTTTGTTTAAATTAACTGAAAAGTTTAAGTATAAAATTTGTACACTCCAGGCAAAATATTTTATATTTTGTTACCATGACAATAATTTTTCTTAGGGAATACAAGAGTAAAGTGTATTTCAAACGATTTTGAGAGGGGGAATGAGAACACATTTTAAACAACAACTAAAAAATTTTGGGTTTATGAATTTAAATTTTTTGAATCGATTTTAAGAAAACATTTATACAAATTTTAAGTATTTGTTGCCTGTGTGAAGAAAAAGGTAGTATGAACGGTTGTCTAATCTACAGGCGATTATGAAATTATTCTGATTCTTTATATTATAAATTAATTTTGAATAAAGTAATTTTGAAAGTAAAAACCAACTTATAGGCCTATGAAATAAGACTGCTTTCACACTAAAGGCGTTTAATTTTGGATTTTTTTTTTTAATTATGAGGGTAGATGGAGTTCTTTATTCTGAAATTTTAAGAAGGAAGTAAAAAATCTCATTCAGTCCCCTCGGATTTATTTTTCAGAAAGAATAGGAATTAATTTGGTTCTAACTAAAAGTTAAGAATATAATTATTGTTTTAAATTAAAAATTTAAATTTTATCACTTAGTCCAGATCGATAGTACGTAGGCCGAAGAGGCCTACTAAAAAAATAAAGGAGTTAAAAGTTATTAAATGAAATTTTTTTTTACAGAATGTTTTTCCCTTCTTTTATCTTATTTAATTTAATATTCAAGAGAAAATGTAATATTATGACAGTTAATAGTAAGTTTTTTAAAATATCGAAAAAATAAGCAAGTGAGAAAACTTTTAAATTACTTTTATAAATAATTTATGTCTTATTTAAAGATACTATATATATATATATATAAAAATATATATATATATATATATATATATATAAAATTATTGAACGATAAAAGAGCAAAATTCTCTAATTTTATCAAATATTTACTTTTTTTTCTAACTCGAAAAGTTAATATTTCGAGCGACATTTTAATTACAAACTCAATTTAAAAAAAAATTTTTTCTTCACTATTTAATCTCCTCAGTAAATTACTAAGAGATAATTATTTTTTAGGCATCTTTACTGATTTTTTTTATGAATTAAAACTTTTATAACTTTAGAGATTAAAAGAATTCACTGGTTTTAAATCAAAATTAATCGTTAGCCCTGTAATATAAAACCGTTTAATAGGCTTATAGAAAAAAAAATGGGTGAGTCAAAAAAAAAAGGGGGATGGAATGAGGATCTAATAAAAAACAATTTCCTTTGTAAATTGTTTGTTGTTTTGTTCTCGCATTACAACAACAACAACAACGACCAAGGATTCGAGAATCTTTAAAGCAGATTAATCTGGCCGTAATGCTATATCATTGTGTGGAGAGTGGTGGTGTGGACCACTAAGGCTTTATAAAAGTGTCGGTTGGGGATGGGTGGTGATTTCACGCGCGCGTTATATGTGCAGCCGGCGCCTGCCTCGTAAAACCCCGATTGGCCGCCCGAGTAATAAAGCCTCCGCGTCTTTACAGATTACAAAATGTATAAATATCCCCCATATTATGATTTGAAAGGTCGTTAAGGGTTCTTATACGCGGATGCTACTACAAATTAAAATGCAACCTTATTGATCAGAAACTCAAATACTGAGTTAACCTATTATATAAAATACAATAAAGACGTTACCATTCATCCCATGATAGTAATTCCCATGAGTAGCCGTCATTTCCGGACACATTTGACTGATCAGATGAGAAATGTTCAATTAGCAGAACAATATATTGATCAATTGGAATTTTATAAACATATCTTGATTTTGAAATGTCCCAATTTCCTCATCAGGGATAGAGATTTGGGAATGAAATCAAAATGTGCCATTTATGCTTAAGGTGCGAGTCTCGAAAAACCGTTAGAAGACGATTCATTACCGAGTTACTCTAGGCGGCAAGAGATGGCGTTAGTTTTTCCCATAGGGATATTGCATTTCATTTGAAAAATTCCAGCTAATTAATTAACGGTAAAAAATTAATTATTTTTTAACACAATGATTACTAATTTAATCATCTACAAGGTATAGAGCGAATTTTTTTTTTTAATATCTTTTATTTAATGCGATTAATCTAAAAAAAAATTATTTTTTTGAAAATCAAAAAAAGGGCTTCTATAAGTTGTGGATATTTTAAATAGATTTAATTAAAAAAAAAATTTAGGTCGATAACTTCAAAATTGTGGCCGCTGGAAACACCCAAAATTAACACCCCGACGCACCTTAATATAAAATTTTATTCCGAAATTGGAAGTATTTATTTTAGAATAAGACATTATATTTAAAATTCGCTGTCTCCTCTGTATAGCCTATATAAAGTTCACATATTTTAGATCATTATTTAATATTAAAACCAAATGTCCTCTAATGAAAAACGACATTATCTTAATCTATTAATAATAAATGAGAGAATGATGATCAATCAATAAGAGATAACATTAAAAATTAAAATATCTAAAACAGTAAATTTTGGAAGATTTTCAAATTTACCCTTCACTTAACACTACCCACAAAGAAATATGTTATGCAAATAAGAGAGGATATCTGCTTCTGCTATTACTTTATCAAAAAAAAAAGAAAATTTGAAATAAAAACGAGAAAAAGAGGCTAATTCGTGGAATTCTAGGAACAAAAAAAGAAATTTAATTAAAATAGGAGAAAAAATCTGAAAATGAAAAAAAAAAAATATACGAAAATTTCAAAAGGGGTTAAAATGATGGACAAATTTGAAAGACTGGGTTTTAATCTTCTACATCCAAAGGGTACCAGAAAATTATATTAGAAAAAAAAACTTAACTTAACATTCATGAAAAAATTGGCGGTATAAATTAATTGTTCTCGAGGTGCTGTGAAGGAACCAAATTACGAATGTATTTTACATACTCTTTGTTAATTAAAATAAATATAAAACGTATTATAATGTATTTTATTTTTAATTTGAAAACTCGGTTTAATTTCTCTAATAAAATTAACTTGTTAATAAATGAGCTTTTCTTTTTAATTTACAAAAAATGAGAGTCAAAAAGTCATATGTTGAGATGTTGGTTAAATAGAAGTTATAAAGTGTTTACTCAATTGCTCTCTTTACATTAATTGAAGTGGGTTTAAAAAGGCTATTCAAGTGAGGCAAATTTTCTAGGATGTTGTAATAATAATATGATGAACAACAACAGAAAATAGAGGTTTTTTGAAACAATCTAGAAGTTAGAGAAATATAATTAGACAGGCAAAGTGATGTTTTAAAAAGGGATGTATGTCTAGGAAGAGAGAGGGAGAGATAGAAGAGAGGAGAGCCAAATTACACTCGTTTTTCAGTAGATTTAAGCCACGATAAAAGAGATCATCCGGAGAGGATCGTGCTCGGCAGTTTGATGTTAATCTTGCCATTTTACAAATGTGACTTGGTCGTACTATTAAATCTCTATCCCGGACTGGAAAAAGCCGCAAGAGTTGTCGGTGTTCTAAGCCTGGACAAAAGGTAGGGGGGTGAATGGAACGTGTTGAGGGCTATAGTGAGAATTCGTAAGGGACTAACTGTTTAATAGTCACGCGCAGGTCTCATTGGGACACGCACTCTCCCTTTCCCTTACCTTCATGACCTCAATATTCTACTTTTTGGAGAAGAATAATTATCTTGAGAAATAGAAGAAAATTAGTGATTTTTATCAATTAAATTATTTCTAGTTAAATTTTAATAGAAAAAAAAAAGGATAACTTTACGTTAGACAAATTCTAGTTCAAATTCTTTCACAATTAAAATTAATAAAATCTGGTGTGACTGGTCTCACATCACTTACCAAAGGTACTTTTGGTAAGAGAAAGTTGTGTTCTGTGCTTGTCACGCCAGATTTGTTTGTGTCGAGATATATTTATTTACCGCCGATATATTAGAATTCAAATGTAAAATTTATAAACAAAATATTTATATTTTGTTACCATAGTAACCATTTCTCCTATCTTTCATATGAAGTACAAGAGTAAAGTGTGCTTCAAAAGATTTCAAGAGCAAAATGAGAATATACATTTTAAAGAGCATCTAAAAAATGATTGATTTATGAATTTTAATCAAAATTGTTCCAGCGAATTTTGAGAAAATCGAAAAAAACTGAAATAGCACATCAGTAAAATACTAGTACTTTTTGGCGGAATTTGTTCAAAAGCTTCTTGCCAAGTCCCAGGGAGGTACCTTACTTAAGTATGAAATTTCAGCCTTCAAGCTCCTTTCGTTCTTGAGATATTTTGTCCACAGACAGATACACACACACGACAGATCATGTCTCGAAAACCACTTTTTTTAACTCAGGAGACCTCAAAACGTATATATCCATCAAAATCTTGACATGACATTAATACGATACTTTCTCTCTCTCTATATATATATATTCTATATATTACATATATAGGCAAGAGAAAAAAAAATCATTTCTTTAAATGTTTAAAGAAAATTAATAATTATTAAATTTTAAATAAGTTTTCTTCATCAAGAAAAACAACAAATTAATATTAAAAAAAAAAACAATTTGCAATTTATTATTTAAATTTAAATGGTTTAAGAATAACTTCAGATTACAGTATTGGTGGGGAAAAATCTTAAAGCTATGAATAATCAAAGTTTTATATTAATTTTATAATTAAATTGCTTGCGGTTAAGTTCAAGTACGTAGTTCAAAATTATGAATAAACTTACAATTAACTCTCTAATAATACGCCAATTTCATTATTCGTCAGTTTAAAAGTTTCCAGGCGTGCAATGAAGAGAGAGAGAGAGTGAGGGAAAGAGGTGAATTATATTGGGGTTGGTAGAAACAAATGAGGTTTTGGTGGGGAGGTGAGACGTTTTGAGGCTACTAACTTAATAGAGCAAGCGCTAGGGGTGGTATGAGGTTAGAGAAGAATAGTTTGGTTGGTACGTCTAAACTGAAAACACGTCATTCGCAATCGAATTATCTAAGATTTTATATAATATGAATAGAGATGAGAAACAATAGACACTCAAGGGGTAGGGATCTCAGATACCAAGTAACTCTAGGATAGATTACTAGAATTAACAAGAAATTAATTCTTTGGATAGTTTATTTAAATTTATTAATAGATGTGCATATAAAGAGAAATGAATCATTTATTAACTTTAGAATCTATTCTCTTGGTTACCAAATTAGGGAACATAAAAATCTTATTCAACAATTTGTATGTATTTTTGTAGGTTAGCCGAACGTTAATCTCGAAAATTATTTAACTATAAAACCTATATTTAATGATTCAAATAAATAAAGAACATTTAGGGGTCATATTTTCACAGTTTAGATTTTTATAACCCATCAAGAGACAGTGGCGTAGCGAAGAGGGGGCAAGGGAAGTCATCATGCCCCGGGCGCTACTCACAAAGGGGCGCCAAATGGTCGGCAAAACAAAAAATTGCTAGATAATTTTGTCTCAAATTTAAAGCCTAGCTTAAGCCTATGACTTTATTTATTTATTAATTTGCGAGTATATTTTACATATAATATTATATGGTTTTCGAATGGGGGGAGGGGCGCTAAAAAAGGTATTGTGCCCCGGGAGCGAGTTAAGCTCGCTACGCCACTGTCAAGAGATTTTTTTTCTTATTTTTCATGATTTGCACGTTTATTAATTTGGCTAAAAATGATTAGAAAAGTGTATTCAAGAAATAATAAAATATTTTGAAAAAACCTAAGTAGGCCTATAGTTGACGATTTTATAAAATAGACTAAAAAAAAAAAGTTTTTTTTTATTTTTTTTTTAGGTCTTTTTCGGCATCTAAGCCATTTAGACCCCATCCCTATTTATTTCAAATGATAAAAAAAAAAATATAGTGATATGAATTTTGTATAGGAAAATTTAAGAAAAAGTTTAAAACAAGTTTCGTTTTCTGGGGGGGGGGGGAGGGGGGGGGGGAGGGAGGGTAGTTCTATGTTGTGACATAATCGTAATAGGCTATTTGAGGTTTGAATATGACTAATTGTGACAGGGGGGGGGGGGACTAGAATATCGTCAAAAAAGGCGTGACGTAATATGTGAAAGACCCCTAGAATATAATAATAATCACAGCATTTCCTAGGGCAGAGGTAAAGATTTCCTCTTCTACTAGAGATCAGGAGTTCGCTTCACTCTTGAGCAATGAAATTCTTTTAAATTAAATGGCTAAAAATTATAACAATTAATTTAGAAAAATAAGCAATGGTTAAAGATACTAAAAAATTTTGTTTTTTGCCCTTGGCATTGACAGAGTAATTGAGATCTCACTTCTTGTGCCAATGATCACAGATTCGCTTCACATTCTAATAGACAAAAATTTATTAAAATTATATTAATAGAAAATGTTTTTTTAGCTCTTTTTCGACACCCGAGGCTTTTTATACCCCTTCTCCATTTTTCTAAATTAATTGAAGTCGTAAAAATAATTTCATCACATGGATCGGGAAGCGCACCCCTTATCCCTAACAGTAATTTCAAGGGTGAGACTAAAAGCCTACAAATGCTCAAAAAACTATCATTTATTTTTAATTGATATAAATAAATATGAATAAATTAATATAGTAAAAATTTATTTATATGGTAAAAAAAACAATTAGTTTATTTTTGAGAAAAAAATTTGATCTTCCATAAAAAGGAACATAAATCGCAGATGACTAAGTTCCTTAGGTTAGTTCTCAGAAATCAAATGAAAAACCATTTTCCCTTTCTCCACGTTTTTTAACTTCATTTATTTCCTTAATATATGGAAGGTAAAAATATATATAATTCTTGTTAAGGGTTAAGTCTCAAGGGGGAAAAAAAAAAACAAATAGAAGAAAATGATCTTTATATATATTCTATAAGAAGGCATTTTAAGGAGATGGAATATATTTTGTGTGTGTAGTAGAAATAACTTGCCAACACACAAGACCAATATGCTTGCAATGTGTTTTCAATTAGGAAGGATCCTTTTGCAAACGTACTGTTCAAATAAAGACAAGTTTAGATTCAAGAGTTATTCAAGAAATGCTATGAAAGCGGGAGGAGGTCTTCTACAAAGATAAACAACTAATTTATTTAAGTTGACCAATATTATTTAAATAGTTACATAGACATCCAGAGAGAAACCCTAGGGGGGCTTATTTTTTTCAAAACAATTTACATTACTAAAATATTCATTTATTTAATGATTAAATAAGAGAAAATGGATTTTTGTTCTTTTAATAAAATAGGATTAATCATTTCATTTTTTGTGTTTTAATATTTTAAAAATTTTTGTAATATTATTAACAAAAAAGTGAAAATATCTTTTAATGGAATATTTAATTACTTTTTAAAATACTAAAATATTTTATATGTATAGAAATTTTTTTTTTATTTTTCATAGAAATGATTGGATTATTTTCAAAAGATGGAATTTTTATTTTGATAAAAATTTTTATCTTGATAGGCTATAATAAAAATAATTTAATTACTTAATTTTTGGATTTCAAAGAATGAATGTTAGAATGATATTTATATTTATTTTAGCTCAATGGCCCGGGCCCTCTCATAAGGCCCTTGAAGCGTGAGATTTATCTCCCCCGCCCTCCCTCTGTCTGCGGTCCTGAATATTGCTTGTCTTTTTCTTAAAAATTTCATAAATAGATTTTAACATAAGATAAAATTATTAATATTAAAAATGATCTAAAACTTAAAAATAAATAAATTTTAATATAACTGTAGAAATAATGAAGCATTAGTAGAATATCACGTTTTAAGTTTAGAATTCTAAGAATAAATAATGTTCCCAAAAAATTTTATCTCATGAATAATTGAGAGATCCAAGAAATGCCAGAGAGTAAGGTTCAAGTGCATAAATGCGTCAAAGCTGCTGAGAAAGGTATAATGATAGCCAGGCCATAAGTAAAAGCCCCTGAGGCTTTTGGAGACAAACTACCAACAGTTTATGGCAATTAAAATAACACTTTGCAATATAGTGGTTGTTAGTTTAAGCATATTATTTAATATAAATTTAATTCAAAATCTTTTCATTTTGTATATATGGTAAATATAAAAATAAGAGTTTGTAAAATAAAATTTATGGCATAGGATGATTATAAAAGATACCTTTATATTTGAAAATATAAGTTATAGAATTATTGGGAGGCAATTAACTTTTTATAAAAATAATACAGCATATCAAGAATCAATAATCAACAATAACGTTTAAATACAAATGTTTGCTGGAACATAGGCAAATGATCAAGTTTCTGTTGGAATTTTTGATTAATTACTCTAAAGTTTTTTTAGTTGAAAAATTTAATGAAAAAATTGAACAGTTAAAAGATAAAGTCGAAGGAGGCAACATTTGCTCTCTTTGATATTAAAAAATATGAATAAAAGATTTGTATATCTTTTCATTTGGTACAATACTAAATAAAGAAAAGGATCAAATTTATTTTCTTGAGAAAAAAAGAATAAAAAAAAAAAAAAAAAAAAACAGTAACCATGAAAGGTAATATTGATCTTACAAGAATTCAGTGATTGGAATTTTTTTATCAATATTTTAATAAAAAAAGAGGAGCTTTAAAAAAAATGATATTTCGGATATTCAAAGTTAGTTGTATGTTAATATATCCTATATATATTTTTTTTTATTATTCATGATAAAGAAAATTATTTAATATTTATTAGTTTTTTTTTTTTTTTTTTTTTTTAAATTATCATTATACGATTAATAGTCTATGTGAAAGCATGCTCAAATATATCATTTGTTTAACAAATATTTGACAACTGATTGACAGATAAACTCAATAATGATAAAGGTATTTTTTAATATAGACCATCCCCCTTCGCCCCCATCAATAGCAGCAGCCAATCGCTAGTCCCCCTTGCATCCCACCCTTTTTCCCTTTCTGTTTTGTCGCCAATGTCGGCATTAAAATCATATTTAAAATAGCGTCAAAGCATCCGCCCTTTGGGGGTGGTTACCCTCAAGCCCTCCGGACGCCAATTCCCAGCATGCACCATTGAAACATGATCAATCTTGTTTATTTTTATTTTCCGCCGGTAATTATTTTGTAAAAAAAAAAATAATAATAAGGAAGCAGCCCAGGTAGAGATGATAAATAGAGACTTGCAATAATAATGTAAAAAAACAAAGACTATTAATTATTTTGCAAAAAAAGTTTGATGAAAATTATATAGTTGATGGGAAAATATGATGGTCCGTGAAATAGAAATTAGGTCTCTAGCCTTTTTGTTTTTGTTTAAAAGTAGCCCGACCAACCACTAGAATCTGAGAGTCCCATTGAGTTGTGCTATTGATGTGGAGAAGTTCACCTAATCGACACCCAAGGCGCCACTGATCAAGAGCGCCTGCTAGTTATGCAGCATTTGTCCAAAAATGACACTTTTGTTGCATATTTAATAGGGACGAATAATGGAGAATATAGGTTCTATTTAAGTTAGCAGCTTTTAGTTTCCTATTTGTAAAGAGTATATATAAATTTGTAAAGTTTCATTCTTATTTGATGAGTGGTTTTAGAAACATAAGAAAAAAAAAGCATACAAACACACACTTCTGTCTGAGATTATCCTCTGTCACAAACTAGCAGTCTATGGGCCTATAATAGCTTAACATTTTTTAGAAAGTAATTATAAAGTAGTTATAAATAGACAAAGAAAAATTTAACATATACAGTTACGCTTGTATATATTTATATCTAAATAATAATATTTGAATAGATGTATTCCTTTTTTTTTTATTTATATTTTTAATCGATAAATACTATAAAATGTGAGAACATGATCCGGCAGTAAAAAAGGATGTTTATAGTATATATATAAAGAATAGAAAATTAATAAGAAAAAAATTCATTCATAAATAAATTATAATATTTTTAGCATACATGTACTAAAAGGTATATAAATTTTTTAAAATATATTTATGGATCTAAAATATTAAAATAAGATATAGAATCTTTTTTACTTTCTCTTACCCTATATATGAAATATATATAGAGAAAGTGTTGCGATCATGTCATTTATTATTCTATTTGATTGGACCATATAAGCGGTCCGCCCCCCCCCGCTCGCGCGTTCTTTGTTTTTTTTTTTTTGGTTTTTTGGGGGGCGCCCGGGGGGCGCCCCCCCCCTCCCCTCTCTTTCGATCTTTGGGTTGGTGAAAGGAAGAATTTTCAAAAAAAATCAAACTTCAAACCACGACCGGTCGGGGAGGGGGGGAGAGCGGAGGGGGGTACGCACCCTAAGATACCAACAAAGATTTCTGTATATTTCATGTTCGAAGATAAATCTACAACTCAGCTAACCTATAACTTTGTCATCTATATACGAATAGTATAGTAAGGGCACTCCGAGTACAAATTGACGGATCCGTGGTTCAACTCCCTTACTTTTTTCGCGTATTTGAATTAATAAATATTGGAATTATGTAAAAATATATATTAATACTAACATTATATAAAATGCATCAATCTAATCTACAAGCTGTTTTCTATGAGAAACTTCAAAATCCACTGGATTGATATATGTCCTATTAAAAGGTTAAAACGTCTCTACTAGTATATAAATATATAGGATTTTTTTGTTAGAGTGACGCTTCTAATCTGACTTGACGCATGTCCGTCATAGAACTCGGGCACAATTTCCGTTGTTTCCTCTCAGAAACCATTTCTCTCATAAATTGATTTCCACTGTTGTGTTGTAGAACCTACAAGTAGTATTAACATTTTTTCTCATGCTACATAAATTATAAGATTAAATCTATATCCTTAGCTAATGAAGTTGTCAAAAAAAAAATCGAATTTAAATTTTTATTTATTATTTTAAAGTATAGATATAAAAAAAAAAAAAGAATTGGAAAAGAGAGAATGAAATAAAATATTTTAGAATTTTATTATAGCTTTTAAATATAAAAACTTCGATGTTAATATAATAATAGTAAGGAAATTAAAATCAATATTAATAAAAAAAAAAGAAAAAAGAAAAATGAGGTCTTTATATTTAAAAGTTTGAATCAGAATAGAATGCTATTTTCAAACAAGATTTTGAAAAGATAATAGGCAATACAAAAAAATGTGATCGAGTTGAGAAAAAAATTTATGGGTGCTTATTTTAATGAATACGAGGAGTTACTCGAGCTTGTGAAAATACTACGGCTATTAACAAACTTTTGAAACTCACTGTATATGTATTTATTAAGAATATTATTCAATAATAAAAAAAAAAATGAATTTAGTTATTTATTATTAATAAATAATTAATTTTTTTTCTAATAACGCTCTAAGGCAAATACCTGATATTAAATTTTACTAATACAGAATTAATAAACAAATTTTTAATTTACTAAAAAAAAAAAATCATTATAGATTCTATTTAGTAAAGATAAATAGAATTTTTTTTTAGTATCATGAAACTATTGAAAAATAAATCCTCGACAGCAATATAATAATAAATTTAATTATTTTTCATTTGATAAGCAAATTTAATCAAATATTACTTGTGAAAAAAAGGAAAACAAAAAAAAATGTATTTCAATTAAATTAATATTAATAAAACTCTACTTTTAATTATCAGACATTTACATATTTTGATTTTGAATTCGTTTTGTAAAAAATATAAAAACACTCAGAGATGAATATTTATTCAAATTAATTGTTATCCAATCACATTTTTATCGCTTAGCACGGTAAGCGAATCCATGACCTTTTCATGAAAAAAGAGAGCCTTATCTAGACAATATTAATATAGTAATAGTTAGTTAAATAAAATAGAGTTGCCTGGTCTAGTGTCAATATTAGCGTTTCCAGTTCAAAATTTATTCAAAATAAGTAAGCATATCATAATTAATTAATTGAATATAAATATACGGAGAACAAAATGCCGCTTTTAAATACTCGAAAATATCCATACAAGCAACGCCTCAACATTTAATATTTGAATGTCCCTTATATTCCAACAATAGATCACAGTTTCTCGAAGAAATCAGGCCATCCTTCCGAGACCCCCCAACTCTCCCACAAATTCTTAAATGCCCTAAGAAAGAAATAGTCCTCGCTCTCCATAGATTTCTAAAAAACACAAACATAACTAACTATTTATATAGCACTCTGTTTTTGACTGTACTTTTATTGCTTTGATTTTGTTTTTTATTGTATTATTACTCCTTTGATTTTGTTTTATTTTTGTATTATTATTGTTTTGATTTTGTTGTATTATTGCTTTAATTTTGTATTATTATTGTATTTTTGTTGCTTTGATTTTGCATTGATATTTTATAAATTTATATGTACCCTTATTGTATTGTGAGGGGATTGAGGGATGGCCAAGTAGCCCTACCCTAAATAAAAAAAAAATAAAAAAAAAAATACTCGAAAACATTTACAGTATATGGCCTCTGATGCTAAATAAAAAAAAATCCAAACTCTCTCTGCTGAGATTTGTTAATATTCGGATGAATGATTTATTAATATTATTAATTCATATATTGGTGGATTTTTTTTCAAATCAAACTTTTTCAAACATAAAATACCCTCGAGAGATAGACAGAGAGTGTTAAATTGATTTTATAAAGGCTTATTGTTGAAACAAATTCCTTTTTTTTTTCGAAATTGAGTATTATTATTAAAACATGAATAGAAAAATCCCTTTAGGCCTATTTTCTCTCTATGACACATTTGGGCTTTAAAAATATTAAAAGCGCAGATGAAAAAAAAAAGAAAATAGAATAAAAGTATCTAGGTGGACATCATAAAAAAAAGACAGACTCATTTCGAGTGTATATGATTTCAAAAGTGAGAAATGAAAATGGATAAATGAGAAAGGATAAGCCTGAAGCAAACACACTGAGGGATAATCTCTTGTCAAAACGAGGGAGACATATTCGCTCAGTTGGCCCTGTGAGTTATTGCCGTGTCTCTCAGCAGCAGCCAGGAAAGGAGGAACGGGGTGGGGGAGGGGGGGGGGGGAGGGGGGTCTCAAAACCAGCAGTCCTCCCGAAACGTCGGGACCCTTTTTTCGGGGGTGGTTAGGTTGGGGCTATTGTGGTGGGAGAGGCTGGGGGGCTTGATTAAATAAAACGTGCCGTGTCACCCCGAAAACACCACCGCACAACCCCTGAGATGGGATCTTTGAAAGTGAGAGAGAAAAAAAACCCGAGGGTGGGATGGAAAAGTCATAAACGCAAGAGTGACAGCCACTATTACTAACAGAACGAGTGGTAGACTTTTTAATATTGCCGCCATAATATGCTATACTATTTGAGAAGTCTCATTCAAAATTTCCTCTTCAAATTCATAACTGGAAAATCCTTTAGCATGAAAAATAAATAAAAAAATATTAATAATTAAAAAGATCTTGTAATATTTTTTTTAAAGATCACACACACACCTGAATACAAAAAAATAAATAAAGTTTTTTTAACTTTTTAAGAGTGATTTTTTTCGAAAAAAATCGTGAAACAATATGTTAAGAGGTTTTATAAAAATTTTTTAAGCGTCATTTTTATCATCTGATATTGTTGAAACTTTGTGTTTAAATTATAATACCTAAATTAATTTTATCATTTAGAAAGCAACAGATCTAATGGCCCCTAAATCATGCAGCAACACTTATTCAAAGAAAAATCTGGTGTGACTGGCGCACAGCACACAACTTTCTCTTACCTTCGGTAATCGAAAGTTGTGTTCTGTGCTTGTCACACCAGATTTTTTGTGTCGACATATATTTAGTTCCCGACAGTACGGAACATTTGAATTCAGATGTAAAATTTATAAGTATGGAAAAATATTTATATTTTGTTACCATGGCAACCATTTCTCCTATCTTCCCTATGAAATACAAGAGTAAAGTGGTCTTCAGAAGATTTCAATTGCAAAATGAGAATATACATTTTAAAGAGCATCTAAAAAATAATTGATTTTTGAATTTTAAAAAAAATCGTTGGAGCAAATTTTGAGAAAATCGAAAAAAACTGAAAAAGTACATCAGTAAAGTACTAGTACTCTTTGGCCGATTTTGATTAAAAGCTTATTTTTCCGGTCCCGGGGGATGTTTAACTTAAATATAAAATTTCAACCTCGTAGCTCAATTCCTTCATGCTTAAAAGTGAACACAGACACACACACACACCCACCCACACACCCACCCACCCACCCACCCACAGACAGACCATGTCGCGAAAACCACTTTTTTGGATTCAGGGGACCTCAAAACGTGAAGATCCATCAAAATATCGACATCGAATTTTTGACATGAATCCAATACTTTCTCTCTATATATATATTACATATATACATAGGTAAGAGAAAGTAAAAAGAAATTGAAAAGAATTTATTTAAAGCAGGGATATTGAAAACAAATCTGGTGTGACTGGCGCCCACATGACTTTCTCTTACTCTTCGTTACCGTGCTTGTCACACCAGATTTTTGTGTCGACATATATTTAGTTCCCGCAATCGGGTACATTAAATTTATAAGTATTATTATGGAAAAATATGTTATTTTGTTACCATTTCTCCTATCTTTCTTATGAAGTACAAGAGTAAAATGGTCTTCATGAGATTTCAAAAGCAAAATGAGAATATACATTTTAAAGAGCATCTAAAAAATAATTCATTTATGAAATATAATCAAAATCATTGGAGCAAATTTTGAGAAAATCGAAAAATACTGAAAATTACATCAGTAAAGTACTAGTACTTTTTGGCCGATTTTGTTTAAAAAGCTTATTTTCATGGCTTGGGGCGGTGTCTAACTTAAATATAAAATTTCAACCCCGTAGCTCATTTCCTTCATGCTTAAAAATGTCTACACACACACAGACCAATTTTCATGACCCACCTTTTTGGACTCAGGGGACCTCAAATAAGTATGTCCATCAAAATCTCGACATTTAATTTTTGACATGATCGCAATACTTTCATTATATATTTCATATATGGACCCTGTTATGCAATTTTGTCCTACTAAAAGAAGTCAGCTATTAAAATAGTATTGTATCTATCCAAATGTATATAACGTTTCGGTTTTAATTAGATAATAACATCATCGGTCGCTAAGGGATTAACTCAATGCTAATATACTGTACTTTCTGAGTGATTGATGATACCATAATCTAATTAAAGTCGGAGTGTTTTATTTCTACTATTACCGGCTGACTTGGCTCCTCTTTTATACAATTCCAAATTGATGATTTAATAAAATCTTATGCAATGATAAAAAATATTTTAAAAAAATATAATAATAAACAGCCTCTCCTCTTAATAATGAATTCACTTTACTAAGCTTTTCAAAATTAAAATCAAAGATTTAATTAAAAAATACTTTTTCTTAGAAAAAAGTATTTTGTTGTGATTTTAATAACAATAAAAAAGTAAAAAAATAATAAATAAGCTTGCCAAAGAATAAATCCCTTTTAATTATTTTTTTCTTATTAAAAAAAAATTTCAAGAATTTAGAAAAGGTTTTTCGATGGAAAACATCTTTTATTTAAAGTCTAATTTGCTTATAGTGAAGGGTTCCCCCATCCCATTGTATCTTTATAGATATTTTTTTTTTTTCCTATGACTTGGTTTTTCGGTCGGATCAACGATTTTATATCATTAATTTTTTTTTTTTCATAACTGATCTACCCTTTTTTACCTTTCGCGTAAGATATTAAAAGTAATTCCTGATTAATATCTTAATTTAGAAATCTATTTTTTTTAATTATTCCTATTTGCTCAATAAAAAAATACTTTAATAATAAAATACGTAGGTCT
>JAKCPI010022639.1:0-12412 GCA_023213315.1 Euborellia annulipes | reverse complement strand
TTTTTACTTTCTCTTACCTCTCATATATATGTTAATATATATATAGAGAGAGAAAGTATTGGATTCATGCCAAAAATTCGATGTCGAGATTTTGATGGATCTTCACGTTTTGAGGTCCCCTGAATCCAAAAAAGTGGTTTTCGCGACATGGTCTGTCTGTGTGTGTGTGTGTGTGTGAACAAAATATCTCAAGAACGAAAAGAGCTAGGAGGTTGAAATTTTATATTTAAGTTAGGCACCCCCATGGGACGTGACACGAAGCTTTTGAACAAAATCGGCCAAAGAGTACTAGTACTTTACTGATGCACTTTTTCAGTTTTTTTCAAATTTCCCAGAATTCGCTTCAACGATTTTTTTTTTTTTAATTCAAAAATCAATTATTTTTTAGATCCTCTTTCAAATGTATATTCTCATTTTGTGATTATTTATTTTTTTTATTTTTTTTAAACCCTTTTCGGCTACAGAGGCCATTTAGGGGTTATTTATTTATTATAAATTTTTAATATAGCCTACAATGTACCGATGGCTACCGAGGGGCGTTCCGCACGCTGATTGCTCGGGGTCACCAATCCCGAACTTTCGCCGTGCTTAGCATCACTTAACTTCATCATTTTGTGATTGAAATCTTCTGAAGACCCCTTTACTCTTGCACTTCATAGGGCCATGGTAACAAAATATAAATATTTCCCCATACTTATAAATTATATATCTTGAATTCAATTGTACCCTACTATCGGAAACTAAATGAATCGTTTATTTCAGAAAGCACCTAAGTGCGTTTTTTTCAACTTTCGGAAAACTAAAAAAAACTGTTTTGCAGCTTAAGTATAGGTCTAGTCTACTTCAAATATTTTTTTATCAAATCATATACATGCTATTGGGATAATCTATTTAAAAAATTATTTTTTTTCCTTTAAGTTTTTGAGTAATTAATTTTTGAAAAAATTGCACTTAGGTGGTTTCTGAAATAAACGAGTGATTTTTTAAAAATTATTATTGAAATTAAGTCAAACCATTAATTTTTACCTGTTTTGGTATCAAAGGTAAGTAACAGACACACTTAAGTATGAAAAAAGAGTGTTTTTACTATGCCTAAATCGAAAAATACAAGTAGACTACACGCTACAGTATGTCTTTATACACAGCGTATATACAGAGACGTACTCCAGTCCTTTGAGCCTAGCATTCCGAATAATGTTCCGTTTGTATTTTTCTTCGTGCACAACTCCACGCCTACCCTTGGGAATAGGTTCATCATCTGAACTATCCGACATGGCTTAAGAACTATATAATGTTATATTGTATTTACATGGTTTTATATTGTTTTGTAAAATGTTATATATTGTATATTATGGGGATGGCCTTTGGCACCCGGCTAAATAAAAAAAAAATAGCTTTTATGGTCAAGTAGCTAGGCGTTACATAAATAGGGCTATTTTTCGGTATTTTTTTGCCTAAAAAATGAGGTTTTTCGAGAAAAAAACTAATTTTCGAGTTAATTACTCGGGATTTTTTATTTATTCTATTAGAGGATTTGTTTCTGCACCAAATGACATCTCATTTAGTCTGATCGGATTAGCCGTTCGGAATCTACAGGGGTTTAAACTTTCAAATTAGAATTTACCGCAGCGCGGTAAAATAAAATGATAGGAAAAAAATAAATGGTGAAATCTTTAGCTGAAAACTCATTCTTTCTAACCGTATATTCTCCATAATTATACCTCTTAAGACAGAGGAGTTATTCAAGCCGATAAACTTTTTCGTGCATGCCCCTCTAACTTGCCTCTATAGACACATGATTTGTAAGACGTTGTCACGTCAAAAAAAAAAACTATATAATGTAATAATAAACAACAAAATAACACCTAATTTTCATCGAAAACTCACGAAAACTAACTACTCAGTGTTAGGTAACCTTTGAATCAAACCACCGAGTCACAAAACACGTGATGTCTACAGGGCACGAGTGAAATTTACTGCAGAAAGAACCTAAGCGACGGCTGCGAGTCACAAAACACGTGATGTCTACAGGGCATGAGTGAAATTTACCGCAGAAAGAACCTAAGCGACGGCGCTTGGGTTCTTTCTGAAATAAACGGATTATTTTCAAGGCTGCCAAATAGCATTGCTGATGAGGAACATTGGTTATTTCGGCACTAAAAGATGTATTTACCTTTAAATTGTACATTAGCACCAAAAACACATTTTTTGAAATTTTGTCCCTTAGGTGCTTTCTGAAATAAACGATTCAAATACATGTCGACACAAAATATCTGGTGGACAAGCACAGAACACAACTTTCGATTACCGAAGGTAAGAGAAAGTTGTGTGCTGTGCGCCAGTCACACCATATTTTTTTTTAATAAAATGAAAATTTGAATGCATAAATTCATTATTATAATTTAGTCGGGACAAATATTTTATAGGAAGTTTTATAAATTTTCGTTTGGTATATAGGTACCTTAGAGCTAACAGTTTCAGAGATAATATTTTCAATCTCGACCGTTGGCTCTCGTTGAAACATTTTGTAAATTAAATATACAAATAAAACACTCGGTTGTTTCAAATTATTTTATTAAATTCAGTTGAAAAATCACTTCTTAAAATGACATATCAATGTTGAAATACATATTCAGGTCTATTTTGCAAGCAAAAGCGTTAACTTTTAGCATCTGTAAACAACATTAATTCATTTTAACAATTCCTTGCCTCAAATAGCTATTTTGTAAACAAAAACATTAAAGCCAAAGCGTTAACATTATAGAAAATAGTGTTAAAAATTAATGTCATGTCTTGGAGTGCCTTTAATATTTTAACGTCGTGTTTAAAATAAAAATGGCGTCCCTATCCTAAAAAGTAAGGTTATGATTTTGATAGCTTTGAAATAAAAGCAACATGTTAACGTCGCGGTTAAAACTTTGTTTAAGGATAGCATTTTTTTAACGCTGAATGTTTTTACATTGCTTTTTAACACCCATTTGTTGATTTTAAATTTGAACGTCTGTTTTTAGGTAATAGGCCTGATTGTGTGCTGATCAATAAATAATTTGAAACAAATAACCCAGTGTTTATATTTGTATAATTTCCAAATTACTAAAGGTAAAAATAAAAAGATCTTTATATCTCTTACCCCCTTTAACCACCCCCCAACAACATTTTTTTCGACAACTATTGAGATTCTTAAAAAAATCACATTTTAAAATATTTTTTTTTTCTCTTAGGACTAAACAACTCTCCTTATATAAACCGTGTGACTTATATAAATACTTAAAAAACAATAAACCAAGGTGAGAAATTGAATCCTCTTGAAGTAAAGGGATTGTAGTATAAAACAATACATCAATGTCTTTTCTCAAAGCGTTTGTTTTCTTTCTTTAAATGTGCATTCTTCTCTCTTATTTGAGAATTCTGTTAAAATTTAATCATTTAACTTGAGAAAATATTATCTAACTCTCCATACTTTATTATTTATCTGTTCTAGAAAATAAATAAATAAATAGAAAGTCCATATTTTTATTCGATAAATCTTTTAGAAGAAATAAATCTCATATAAAATCTTGAAAAATAACATATGTTCATTTATATCTAGTAAATATTAATAAATAAAATTTTGATTCGCCAAGTTCATTTTTCAAAGTGAAAACATATGATATTTGACATTTCCGGTGAATAAAAACGGATGAGCTGTTTGTTGGCATAAAAACATACATATGGGAGGGAGGAGGACCAATTAAGAAGAATTTTGTTTTAAACAAATTTTACAAGTGTGTTATTCAATGAATAGGCTTACTTCTCGAAATATATCCACTAGGACAAGTGATGCTATTAAATTTCCACTTTTTCAACAAGTGATTATCGGTTCTATTTTGTGTAAAAAATTCATTCAATTAATAAAATTTTGATTTTATTTACAAAGAAAAAAATGATTGGCACGTTTTTGTCAATAGATAGAAACATTATCTTTTAAATTTCTCTTTAAATAGGAAAAATTGAGAAACAAATTAAATGCCATACAACTTTTACTCTTGGACTAAAACATTTTTGTATTCTTTAACAAAAAAACGTGTCAATCATTTTTTCATTGTCAATAAAATTGATATTTGAATTTTAATAAATAGAAATTATTTTAATATTATCATAAATGTAATCCTTATCAAAATCTAATTTTTAGTGATTTTTCTAAACAAAATTTAATCAATAATAATAATTTTGTGAAAAAGTGAAAATTGAGGAGTAACAAATTTCATGCTGGGTTAGTATACATTTTTGAATTAGGATTTTTGAATTAGGACTAGTTAAGCCAATCAGGTGTTGTCTCTTCGACTTGAACATTTCGTCTTTCGCTTCAATAATCTTTGATCTTTCAAATTTTTTTCTTGTTCATTTTAAAATTCTGCGGACCATTCGGTTTGTGATTGTTGAATTGATAAGCACGAGTTTCTCGAGCTAAGACCATTTTATCTTTTCTTTTTTAGTTAACAGAGTTTTGTTTTTGTCTCGGTCATTTTCCCCTGACCCTCTCAGTCGCAATAAAATATGAATCCATTATTTCAATGCATTCATATTTCATTTATTTTTTAAAGATCTGATGGAATTCTCTAATCTCTCATTCATAAATCATTAAAAAAAAATAGTCTACTGAAACATTTATGATGCATAATTTAAAATAAAAAAAAAAATATATTAAGGAAGTGCGTTGAATGATTTGGAATTAAATAAACTGATCAGTTTTTCTGTCCACATTTCATCATTTAAAATCACCCTTCTTTTCAGAACAAAGGAGTTGAGCAAATAACATAATTTTTAGAAAATATTTTAAAAATTTTAAGCCCCTTTGATCCCCTTCGTATGGGTCATCCCCCTCTTTTATTTGCATCGTATTATCAAGACTTGAAAATTAGTTTGAAATTAACTCTGATTTGGAGCGATTACTTACAATTGTTAGTTTTCTTTTACAGTACGCACTTTTTGTTTAATTTTTTCCAATATAAAAATGGAGTCGAATTATATCACAATAAGCCAATTGAAATCACGATAATAAGTATCATCTTATTATCATATTATTAAATAATTTCAATAATAATAATTATTATTATTATCATATAATAGATAAAATAAATGGAAATAGGCCTGTACTAAAAATGATTAATAACGTACAGTACAAGAATAAATTTGTTATTATGACAAATTTCAGTTAAATTATTCCATAAATAATGCATATTATGCCCACCAAAATATTAAAGCAAATTCTAATTTAATTCAGCGAAATTACCTCCCCATTTGCCCTATTATTCCTGATTTGTATAAATATCGTTTTTAATCTTATTTTAGAAAATATTAAAAATTTTCTATAGTAAGTAGGCATATATAACATCTATTTTGAGAAAAAAAACTAAAAAAGTACAAAAATAAAGGACTAGTATTCTTTGGCCGATTTTATTCAAATGCTGCAAAATGCCTACATACAGGATACTTAGCTCAAGTATAAAATTTGAGTATCAGGAGATCTTGAGTTATTTTGTTAATCTCCATTTTTTGATATTTCACTTGAAATTTATTTTTTTTTTTTTTTTTCAAAAAAGCATTCACACTTTTTTCTCATTCACACTCACACTCACACACACATTCATACAGTCTTTTCGGCAACTCAGGCCATATAAGACTTTTTACGATATCCGTTATTAATAAATATACATATATGGGGGTCCAGGCATTCTTATTTAAGCCATTTGGTATCCAATTGGCTTAAATAAAATCATCGGACTGCCTGGGGTCCGAACCCGCGACGTTTGGTATATGAGGTTAGCACGCTAACCTCTACGCCATGCCCCGAGGGCACTTGAAATTTATTAAATTTATTGTGAAAAAAAATAAAATTCAAGCTAAATGGGAATAGACCCTTTTAATGGCAATTTTAAGAAAAGCAATAAAACAGGCATTTAAAAGCAATAAAATCACTTTCTTAGAAATTTAGGTAAATATTATGAGATTTTAACAGGAAATGATTTTAGTTTTTAGGATTTTTTAACAATAAATTTAATAAATTTAAGGTGGAATATCAAAAATTGGGGATTCCTTAAATAACTCAAAAACTAAAAATATCTCGATTATCAAATTTTAAATTTAAACAAAGTAACCATCTCGTAAAATTTCAAAAAAATCGGCTAAAGAATACTAGTACAAACTTTGCTGGTATATTTTTCTAGTTTTTTTGATTTTTGAAAATCGGCTCTAACAGTTGTGTTCAAACCATGATACATAATGTTATTATTTGTATTACTAGTGTGTCGAAATACATATGTTGAAACATATCACCAAATGTTTTTATTGATAAAATAGGATACGTTATATGAAATAAAATTTTGTAATTATTGCGTTGTAATTTTAAGAACGTGAAAAAGGCCCGACGAACCGGTCGAAACGCCGTTTTAATTGGCTTCTTTCACAATTATCTCACGTCCAGCCACTGTCTCCTGTATTTATTAAATTAATTAGGTTTACCAAGAGTTGCTCTTTTTTCTCGATAAGATGAATAGACATTTACATCATCAGAAAAAGAGACAACCGTTTCAAACTATCTTAAAAGCGATAGTAATTCAAAAAATCTGGTGTGATTGGCGCACAGCACACAACTTTCTCTTACCTTCGGTAATCGAAAGTTGTGTTCTGTGCTTGTCACACCAGATTTTTCGTGTCGAAATATATTTAGTTCCCGACAGTACGGAACATATGAATTCAGATGTAAAATTTATAAGTATGGGAAAATATTTATATTTTGTTACCATGGCAACCATTTCTCCTATCCTTCCCTATGAAATACAAGAGTAAAGTGGTCTTCAGAAGATTTCAATCGAAAAATGAGAATATACATTTTAAAGAGCATCTAAAAAATAATTGATTTTTGAATTAAAAAAAAAAATCGTTGGAGCAAATTTTGAGAAAATCGAAAAAAACTGAAAAAGTACATCAGTAAAGTACTAGTACTCTTTGGCCGATTTTGATTAAAAGCTTATTTTTCCGGTCCCGGGGGGGGTGTTTAACTTAAATATAAAATTTCAACCTCATAGCTCAATTCCTTCATGCTTAAAATTGAACACAGACACACACACACACACACACACCCACCCACCCACCCACAGACAGACCATGTCGCGAAAAACCACTTTTTTTGGATTCAGGGGACCTCAAAACGTATATATCCATCAAAATCTCGACATCGAATTTTTGACATGAATCCAATACTTTCTCTCTATATATATATTACATATATACATAGATAAGAGAAAGTAAAAAACTTTAATAAAATATAGCTTCTTATTCAAATAAGACATTAATTTTAAATAAATATTCAATTAATAGCGGTATATAGCCTATATAAATAATTTCCATTAATAAAAATTTTTTTTTCTAAAGATTAAATCAATTGAATCTGATGGCGTGAAGAAGAGCCATTTATCCATCCCCCCTCGACGTCAAGTCAGTCAGGCCAGAGAGGTAGATTCAAAGACGTCAAAGTGGCAACCTTCCCTCGGATCAAGTGCTGCTGCTGCCCTCTGGCGCCCATCGCCATCTCTCTATTGATTTTTCGCCACGCCCCAAACGGCAGAACCCCCCCCCCCAACTCCCGCCCCTCCCAGTGCGTACTACCCTGTTTATATATACATATACTATGTATGTATATATGTAGAAATGTGTACAAATATACACTACGTTACATAACCGTAGTGGGGGTGAGTTGCACACAAACATCCCCACCCCCACACCAACACCTATCTCATTAGAGAATCTAGAGCGACAAATAATAGCCTACTACCTCTAATAAAATGAAAATTCTTCTGAATCTAAGTATAATTTCATTTTTACTTTTTTTTCTCCTATATATGGAAATATATGGAAAGCTGCATCAAAAATTCCATGTCGAGATTTTAATGGAAATACACGTTCTAAGGAACTGTTTGTTAACAAAATATCTCAAGAACGAAAAGAGCCAAGAGATTAAAATTTGATATTTAAATTAGCTGCCACTCAGGCATGCAACACCAAGCTATTGTATATATCCGGCCAAAGAGTACTAGTGCTTTACTGATAGGCTGTAACAATTTTGTAAAATTTCTAAACCAATTAGATGCTCTTTCAAATGCATATTCTCATATTCACCCAAGTCGGTGGGTCTTGCAAGAAGAAGATAAAAAAGCAATGCCAAGCAGCGCTCCCTCTAAATAGGTGGCCCAGAGGAAGAAGGCTGTTGAACGCCTCCCAGAAGCCATCTATATAATAAATTTTTCCATATAATATATTGTAAACTTCTAAAGTCTAATGGCTGCAGCAGCCGAAAGGACTTAAAATAAAATAAAATAAATATTTATCCAAAAATTGTTTGAAATCGCCCAACATAGAAAAGATAGGAGATATGGTTGCCTTGGTATAATTATGCATCTTAAGCATGATTATAAATTTTTTCGCTTGGGATCTGATGTTCTATCGAAAACTACTTATAATCTCTATGCCAAAATTGGGCGTGACAGCACATTACTCCTGATAGTTTTTTTTTACTTCTATTTTTACTTTCTCTTGCCTATATAAGTTGTATATATAAGGAGAGAAAGTATTTGTTTCATGTCAAAAATCCGATGTTGAGATTTTGATGGAAATACACGTTTTGAGGTCTCCGGAGTCCAAAAAGTTTTTTTTGAAACATGTCCTCTATGTAAGAACAAAAATATCTAATGAACGAAAAGACCTAGTAAATTTTATATTTAAAGTTAGGAACCCCCTGAGACGTGACACGAAGCTTTTGAACAAAATTGGCCAAAAAAGTACTGGTACTTTTACTGATGCATTTTTTCAGTTTTTTTCAATTTTTCTCTAAATTCGCTTCAATGAATTCGGTTAAAATTAATAAATCAATTATTTTTTAGATGCTCTTTAAAATGTATATTTTCATTTTGCAAATTTTGAAACACACTTTATTATTCTTGAACTTCAAAAGAAAGATAAGGAGAAATGTTTGCGATGGTTTATGTTTATAAATTTTACTTCTTCGAATTCAAATGTGCCATACTGCGGACACTAAATATGTTTGACACATAAAAAATATATATCATGACCTCAGACGCAAAGCCCCCGCCTTCGGCGGGGCTTTCCCGCCTAAGGGCGGGGCCGCGCCCCTGAACCCCCTTGCTCGCCTTCCCTTTCCATTTTTATATATAGAGTTTATTTTAACGGTTAATTATTCATGAACTTAAGATTTTTTGTTAATTATATCCTTTCCGGGACTCTCCCGGCACACAGACAAAAAATCCACGCCGATATTTTAGGAATTCAAATGTAAATAAATAAAACAAATCGTAAACATGGGTAAACATTTATATTTTGTTACCATGGCAACTATTTCTCCTATTTTTTTTTTTTTCTTATTTTTAACAGTTAATTACCCATTAACTTATTGTTATTTGTGAAACAAAACCTGTCCTGGGATTCTCACAAACATATACAGAAAATTTCATCATAATTGGTTCAGTCGTTTAGGAGGAGTTCGGTCACATACACACGTACAGAAGAATTTTATATATGAAGACTGATCCGCGCCTTCGGCGGGGCTTTCCGTCTAGCCAGGGGCTGCACCCCCTGGACCCCCTTTTGCTCGCCTACCTATATACATACCGGTACATACATTTTCCTTTTTCATTTTTATATATAGAGATTATTTTAACGGTTAATTATTCATTAACTTAAGATTTTTTGTGAATCATATCCTTTCCGGGACTCTCCCGGTACACAGACAAAAAATTTACGCCGATATTTTATTAGAATTCAAAATGTAAATAAAAAAAAAAATCGTAAACATGGGTAAATATTTATATTTTGTTACCATGGCAACCCTTTCTCCTAATTTTTATTTTTTCTTATTTTAACAGTTAATTACTCATTAACTTATTGTTATTTGTGAAACAAAACCTGTCCGGGATTCTCAGCAAACATATACAGAAAATTTCATCATAATTGGTTCAGTCGTTTAGGAGGAGTTCGGTCACATACACACGTACAGAAGAATTTTATATATAAAGACTAGACGCCCTTCGGCGGGGCTTTCCGTCTAGCCAGGGGGCTGCGCCCCTGCACCCCCTTGCTCGCCTACTTACTATACATACCGGTACAGGTACATACATTTTCCCTTTTCATTTTTATATATATAGAGTTTATTTTAACGATTACTTATTCATAAACTTAAGATTTTTTGTGAATAATATCCTTTTCGGGACTCTCCCGGTACACAGACAAAAAAATTAACGCCGATATTTTAGAATTCAAAATGTAAATAAATAAAAAAAAATCGTAAACATGGGTAAATATTTATATTTTGTTACCATGGCAACTATTTCTCCTAATTTTATTTTTTCTTATTTTAACGGTTAATTACTCATTAACTTATTGTTATTTGTGAAACAAAACCTGTCCGGGATTCTCACAAACATACACAGAAAATTTCATCATAATTGGTTCAGTCGTTTAGGAGGAGTTCAGTCACATACACACGTGCAGTAGAAGAATTTTATATATAAAGATAAGCCTAGAACACACCTTTCAATTACCCAAAGTAAGAGAAAGTTGGGAGCTGCAGATTTTTTATTTATTAAAAACTTCTTTATCTCTCAAAAATTTTATACCCTTTTGATATAGCCTACACATGGTTATTGTTTAAAATTTATATTTCTTTTCTTTCATATATCAAATCTAAGAATGGCGATAAAAGAGTAAATTTTCAACTTATCATACAACAACAGCATTAATTTTTTTTCTTTTTGTCTATAATATATTTAAACTATAAATAATTTTAAAAGATAGAACAGAATTTAATTTATATTCTCTCTCTCTCTCTCTCTCCCCTTTTGCTTCATTTTTTGGAATTGAGATCAAAACATTTTTTTAGAGATATTTTTTTTCACCCTTTAAACAAATAAATACCGCCTACTAATATATTTTTCAGTAAATATTAATTTTAATTTATTTTGATTGCCATATTTTTCCCTCTCTTCTCTCTCCGTTTGTTGTTTGTATGTTCGTCTGAAATAAATAACTCTATCAAAGAGCTACAGTAATCAAACTACATTTATTTTGTTTTTAATTTTTCTCTGTTTATGACGTCTCTCCTCTCATGTTATGTATTATAAGTGAAATTTATTTATATCGCGACAAGATTCCTTAGATATCTTTCAGATCACAGATTCTTAGTCAGTCAGCATTTTATTTATAATTAGCTAGTGTATAAATTTTAGAATTCGGAGAAAATTTTAAGTAATCGGAATTTATTTTCATTTTTGAAAAACAAAAAAATATCTTTAAAATACTCTAACTGTAAGTCCGTTATTTATTTATTAGATATATATATTTGATGGAATCTTCAAATTATTAAAAAATATCATATTAATATAAATAATAATAGGGAAGAATAAATTAGGGAAACTTTCACCTCTCTCCCCTCAAATGTTTAGATATTAGGGTGCTCCACCTCAAGTCCGACTTCTGGACAAAGCCTATATATTTATTATCTTCTTTATAAAAAAGCCTAAAATATTAAAAATTATTCTTTTTATGCAATTTCTAAAGGCTACTGGCTGTGAGTTTTCAATATATGGAATGGAGTCAGCCAAGGAAAAAATAAAAAATAAATTTATATGTCGACATTTCGAGCACCAATCACGTTCTTCCTCGTGACACTCTAGTATCAATTTCAAATAAATATTCAGTAATGGGAGTATAATTTTTGGCATCAATAAATTGAATTCAATTAACAGTATGAAGGAATTGAGCTGGGAGGTTGGAATTTTATATTTAAGTTAGGCACCCCCCTAGGGCGTGAAAATAAGTTTTTAATCAAAATCGGCCAAAGAGTACTAGTACTTTACTGATGTACTTTTTCAGTTTTTTTCATTTTTCTCAAAATTCGCTCCAACGATTTTGATTAAAATTCAAAAATCAATTATGTTTTAGATACTCTTTAAAATGTAGTAATTTTTTAGAATAATTTTTATTAAATTAAAATTATTCTTCTTACAAAATATATATTCTCATTTTGACATTGAAATCTTCTGAAGACCACTTTACTCTTGAACTTCATAGGATAGATAGGAGAAATGGTTGCTATGGTAACAAAAGATAAATATTTTCCCATACTTATAAATTTTACATCTTAAAATTCGAATGTACCGTACTGTCGGGAACTAAATATATGTCGACTCAAAAAATCTGGTGTAACAAGCACAGAGCACAACTTTCGATTACCGAAGGAAAGAGATAGTTGTGTGCTGTGCGCCAGCCACACCAGATTTAAAAAAGTTTATTCATTGGAAATGGCTGTGAGGAATCATCTTAGATGTAGACTAATCTCTTTTTACATAAATCACATATGTGA
>JAKCPI010022637.1:0-74828 GCA_023213315.1 Euborellia annulipes | reverse complement strand
AAAAAATACTCAAATAGAGCTGTATTAAAATTCAAGATTTGTTAATCTCATTATTTGTTTTCAAAACTTTATAATAATATTATAATAATTTTTATAATTCAAAAAAATATTTTATATTTATCGATTCTCTAAAACATTGGCGTACTTGGTTTTTGGCACCTCCCCTCCCTCCCGCAACCTTTTTTTCCCGGACCCCATTTTATTAAAGAGTAATTTACAAAATGAAAATGAAATTTATTTTCTTGTGTATATTTCTACATTACACAGACAATCAAAATATGTAATTTAATAACTAAGTGAAGTTAATTTGAAGGAAACGTGTAGCATGTTTTTTTTAGGCACAGCAGTGGCGGATCCAGGGTGTTTCTCGGGGGAAGTCTGGAGTGACTGGTCTTTCGCACCATTTTTTCTTAATTTCGGTAATTTAAAGTCGCAGCGATTCTGTTCTTGTTTGCCAGAATATAAATACAAATCAAATTTTTAAGTATTAATTTTTAAAATTTTACATTAAAAATACATTTTTTTTAAATCTCTGGGGGGTAATTACCCCCCTTACCCCCGCCCCCTTGGGCCCTAACTTACTACTACATCACAAAATGAATAATGCCATCAGGGCCGTTCCTGGGGATGTTGCCGCCTCCGTGCGAAGTCATTTTTGCCCCCCCCCAACTATGGTATAAAAAAAGTTATTTTCTTTTTAAGAGACATTTTAATAAAAAAGTTTTTTATATTTATATTGATTGAATTTTGATTTATTTCATTTCTTAAGAAATTATAAGTTAGCATTAAAAATAAAAGGAAAAAGAGGAGGAGATGGATTTGAGCTTGCACAATTTTGGTTAAGTGAGGATGGAAAAAAAGAAATGTCAACCTCTTATCCAACTCACAAACCTTTGATCTTACCTATGTGTATATGTGAATATACATATATATATATATGAGAGAGAAAGTATTTGATTCATGTCAAAATTCGATTTCAAGATTTTGATGCGTTTTGAGGTCCCCTGAATCCAAAAAATCTGGTGTGACAAGCACAGTACACAACTTTCGATTACCGAAGGTAAGAGAAAGTTGTGTGCTAATCCGCCTCACCAGATTTTTTGTGTCGATATGTATTTAGTTTCCGACGGTAAGGTACATTCGATTTTCAAGATGTACAATTTATAAGTATGGGAAAAAGGCCGGCGGGCCTGGCAAGAAGAAAGAACAACAGCCACCAAGATCATCATTGTTAAGCAACGCCAAGTGGTGCTGAAAATCGGGATAGGTGGCCCCCGAAAAACAAGACCATAGAACTCCCGCCGGAAGCCATCGATACATGTATTTAAATAAATAATAAATATTTATATAAGTCAAATGGCCTCTGCAGCCGAAATGACTTTTTAAAAAAAAAAAAAAGTATGGGAAAATATTCATATTTTGTTACCATGGCAACCATTTCTCATATCTTTTCTATGGAGTACAAGAGTAAAGTGGTCTTCAGAAGATTTCAATGACAAAATGAGAATATACATTTTAAAGAGAATCTAAAAAATAATTGATTTTTGAATTTAAAAAAAAATCGTTGGAGCAAATTTAGAGAAAATCGAAAAAAACTGAAAAAGTGCATCAGTAAAGTACTAGTACTTTTTAGTCGATTTTGTTCAAAAGCTTCGTGTCACGTCCCATGGGGGTGCCTAACTTAAATATAAAATTTCAACCTCCTAGCTCTTTTCGTTCTTGGGATATTTTGTTCACAGACACACACACAGACAGACAGACCATGTCGCGAAAACCACTTTTTAGGAGACCCCCAAAAATAACCCCAAAAACCCCACACCCAATTTTTAAATGAATCCAAGGGGGGGTCAGGGGTTTTTTTCGGGGGATTGTGGGAGGCCCACCACCCCCCATTTTTTTTAATTTAGGTAATTAAAGGCGCATTCTATATTGTTTCCAGAATATAAATACAAATAAAATTTTTAAGTAATAATTTTTACTTTCTCTTACCTATGTATATATGTAATATATATATAGAGAGAAAGTATTGGATTCATGTCAAAAATTCGATGTCGAGATTTTGATGGATCTTCACGTTTTGAGGTCCCCTGAATCCAAAAAAGTGGTTTTCGCGACATGGTCTGTCTGTCTGTGTGTCTGTCTGTGTGTCTGTGTGTGTGTCTGTGAACAAAATATCTCAAGAACGAAAAGAGCTAGGAAGTTGAAATTTTATATTTAAGTTAGGCACCCCCATGGGACGTAACACGAAGCTTTTGAACAAAATCGACCAAAAAGTACTAGCACTTTACTGATTCACTTTTTCAGTTTTTTTTCGATTTTCTCAAAATTTGCTCCAACGATTTTTTTTAAAATTCAAAAATCAATTATTTTTTAGATTCTCTATAAAATGTATATTCTCATTTTGTGATTGAAATCTTCTGAAGACCACTTTACTCTTGTACTCCATAGAAAAGATAGGAGAAATGGTTGCCATGGTATCAAAATATAAATATTTTCCCATACTTATAAATTTTACATCTTGAATTCAATTGTACCCTACTGTCGGAAACTAAATACATGTCGACACAAAAAATCTGGTGTGACAAGCACAGTACACAACTTTCGATTACCGAAGGTAAGAGAAAGTTGTGTGCTGTGCGCCAGTCACACCAGATTTTTAAAATTTTACATTCAAAATAGATTTTTTTTTTCGAAAAAAAAGTATTTTTTCAAATCTCAGAGGGGTAATTACCCCCTTACCCCCCCCTGTATCGGCCCTTGCATGAATCCAATACTTTCTATATATATATATATTACATATATACATAGGTAAGAGAAAGTAAAAGACAACGTCATCACACTTTCAAAAAGCACCCTTTCAGTCAACCACTACTACGTCGTCGACGCCAGTCTCATCTAGTCAAGCAGATGCACCGAAAACAACACTCTCTTGTTATGGATGCGGAGCTCCTGGTGTAATAAAGTCACAATGCAACACGTGCACATCTACAAATCAAGATACTTCTTTTTATCTAACTGAAATTGATCAAAAATCCACAAATTTAAAACTTCGTAACAGACCCATTCTACCTATTCAAATACTCGGTAGTAACGGCACCGGTTACGCTGACACAGCTGCTAAAGCAAGCATTGCTAGCCACCAACTGTTTAAAATCCTGAAAGAAAAAGGGCAAAAGTTTGAAACATCGGAAGTATCAATAACTCTTGCCGACGGACACAATCGAAGAGAAACTATCATGACAACTGAAGTAGTCGTGACAATTGCAGATCGTCATATTAAAACCGTGTTTATGATCTTTCCTGACGCAACATACAATCGAACAATTCTTGATGACTCTGGAATCATACTCAACCTTAAAGAAAGAAAATGGAACTTCGCCGACTCTCCTCAGTTTTATACACTGCAAGTCGAAAATGATACTGAAGTTCAAGTATCTTCAATAAATATTCAGCAACTTCGTGATAATGAAGCTCTGACATTAAACCCTCAAGATAAAGATCGACTCAATAGTTTACTCCAGAAAAACGCTAATACGTTTTCTCTAGGGGGAGCCCCGACTATTGTTCAACACTGTATCGATACTGGAACTCATATACCGATTGCTATGCCTCCATATCGCCTACCACAAATAAAACTATTTTATAAATAAATCAGTGTTACCATTAATCGAACCCCGTTACAATCATAGAATTTCATAAGTCAATTGAAAAATTAAAAAAAAAAATGAAATGAAATTTTATATCACGATCAAAATTAATATGATAATCATTAAGGTTTTTGGAAAAAATACACCATCGGTTGCTTTCCACATTAAAATAATTTATTTGGCAAATATTTTGGATTGCCTACGCAATCCATCCTCAGTGCATCAAATTATACATATGTGGAACGCGTTTTAAATAAAATTTTTAAAATGAGAAGCCATTCTACAATTAGAGAGGACGTTTTTGATGTGCAAGCCACTGGGGGGAAAAACTATACATGTAAGAACCTGATACACTTGGTTAAAATTCCTTTTTAGAACAAAAACAGTTTTTGACAGTGACCCGTTTCGCCCGCAAGTTTTGTTACTCTATATTTTGCAAAATAAATTATTTTTTATGTGGAAAGCAACCGCGGGTGTATTGTTCTCAAAAACCTTAATGATCTGTCTCAGCATATTTATGATAATCAATTTTGGGGGCCCCTATATTCGTCGGGGCCCTAGACGCGCGCCTAGTGCACCTTGCTTATGATCCGCCACTGGTTACTGTACTCATTATTGTTAGTAACGACTCATTGTTAATGAGAAAAATCCACATCATTGTTTTCGTTCGAGTATTTAACAGCTAACACCTGATCCTGCTGCTCGGCGTTGTGCCTATATACAAGTTTAATGTGTATAATTTGTGTATACTTTACAATAAACCGATTATCCTGCTCCTTCACATCTCCTCTATAGGATTTGGAAGAATAAAGATATAGTCAATAATTCAGCCTCTATTTAGAAATAATTGTAAACACCCTTTCTTTATTAAAAAAAAAAAAAAAAAAAAAACTTTTAATAGAGGTTCAATTATTGGCTGCATTTACAAACATACTATCTAGAACCACGATCTGCTATTCAGTCCCCTCTATAAGATGTGAGATATGTAAAGAAAAAAAGAAAGCGAATTTATAATCATTTTTATTAAAATCCTTTAGAAATAAATTTTCCTATACAATTAATAATAATAAAAAAAAAACTTTAAATTAAAGATTTAATATTATTAATATTTTAAAAAAATATTGAGATACTATAAAAGGATTTATTCAGTGTCCATTTTTTCCTGATTGTTTTGTTTTTCCTCATTACTGGAGTTTTCTTCTACCTTTGTTTCTTTCTCTTCTTCTTTAAAAGAATCTTTTTCCTCCTCGGCTTTTCCATTTTCTTTTATGTCTGTTTCGTTTTCTGTTGTTTTGCTTTCAGTTTGTTCAGTTGTTTCTCCTTTTTGCTTCTCTTCGACTTTTTTATTTCCTAAAATTTTTCAACTTTGTTATTAGTAGTGAAGGGATTGTTGCTTATAGTTATAGCAGTGATTATGATGAAGGCATGAGGATCAGACAAATAAGGATGCACAAGGTTCAATAAAACTCCCAAAATAAGACGTATCGGCCCCTAATAAGCGGCCTAAAGTTGCGGGAATATGGTTTTTCGCAAATATCTCGAAAACTACCCTCTATATCTCGCGAGCCGTTCACTTTAGCGTGATTATGTACTAAACCATTTTAGTTTGTAATTTAATTTCGATTATTTTTGTATAGATGAATTTTTGCGGAAAACTGCATAGTTTTCGAGATATTTGCGGTTCAGGTCTCTTGCAAACGAGGTAGGCTAACAGCCGGTAGTATCAGATCATCCTATTTTGAGTGTTGGGTTTTTTTTTTTTTTTTTTTTTTTTTTTTGGGGGTGTTTATAAAAAAAAAATATTCCCCAAAAAAAAAAAAATTTTTTATAAGAAAATTATTTGAAGAAAAAATACGGGGATCACAGACGACAATCTGATTGATCGTGTAAAGGCCCCTTTATAAGCCTATATTTATATAGTTTTATGCTGTTATAAATGTTTTATTTTTTTTTTTTTTTAAACACTCACACTTTTTTTTTCATTCATACTCACATTCACACGGTCTTTTCGGCAACTTAGGCCATTTAAGACTTTATACAATAACCGTTATTATGGATAATATATAGATTGGGGTCCAGGCATTCTTATTTAAGCCATTTGGTATCCAAATGGCTTAAATAAAATCATCGGACTGCTTGGGATCCGAACCCTCGACCCTTGGTATACAAGGTAGGCGCGCTACCAACTACGCCAAGCCCGAGGGCATAAATGGTTTATAATATAATATTTTATAAACTATTCATTATTAAAAGAAAATTAAATAAATAACATGAGATGAAATATAAGCCCTACCACCTGCTATTTGTTGGTAAATTTTCGAAGTAGTTGGGCTTTTTGGCTAACTTTTTAAGACCACTATACCCACTTATCGGCAAAACCTTGCGAACAGCTTTGCCTTCCGAAGCCCCTTTAGGACAAAACGTCTTATTCTGGGAGCTTTATTTTATTTATAATGCATCCTTATTTGGCTGATATCTCCATCCCTTCATTGTGAAGTTATTATTGTGAGTGTATTATATTAATATTATATATCAAGAGCGAGAAAAAAGACATAACTTATCTATTTTCCTGGATTGGAATATTGGATCCCACCACAATAGAAGAAGTTGGATAAAAGGAACAGGGTGGAATCTGAAATAAGGATTAGTTCATTATCTAGAAATATGAACGCAGGAGGAGCAGTTCAAGGGATGCTACGGTGTCTGCATGCAAGAAAGAACCTCGGGTAAATAAACGGGGATTCTGGGAGGAATTTCAAATGATTATACATTAACTTATATATTTTGAATTCACTGTTTAATAACAATCAACAGAGTAACCGAAGCAGCCAAAAACCTTCACTCGACCAGTGCCGTATTACGATAATGAAGCGTTTGTGACAAGTATCTGACGGTAACCCAATAATGACAAAAAAAAATTCAAAATTTAAATGAAACAAGTTAAAATTTACTAAATGCAAATAGATTAAATACTATTAATCTCCTTAAAATTAGCTTAGCTTTTGTTTTGAGTCCCTTAACCAGTAGCGCCGGTGGTAGGAGCCCGCTACGGTGCTGCTTCATATTGATTGTTATTATACATTGAAGTCTTTATCTTTCTGAGCAATTGAAATTCTTACCATAAATTTGTTTCACCCTTTCATAATATTTCCGATCCTTTTTTGAAATTGAAGGTCTGATCTTGTCTAGAGCTTTGAAAAAATGTTCTCTTTTTACTTTTGGTGGTTCAATAAAATTCTCATCTAATTCACAACTTAATTCTTCAAGGGCAATGTAGGCCGATTCAGCCACCAAGGAGGCTAAATCAGCACCAGTGTATCGTTCTGTTCGAGGATCTTTGGAGATTTCATCGAAATCGACATCTGAGTCTAGAGAAGGACGTTTCCTTGTAAGAGCTTTCAAAATCTCTTTACGGTCATTAACCTCAGGGAGCCCGACATAAAGAATTTCATCTAATCGTCTTGGACGTAGAATTGCGGAATCGACCATTTCTGGACGATTAGTTGAAGCAAGGATAAAGACCCCTTTTCTTTTATCCAAACCATCCATTTCCGTCAATAATTGGGCTACAAGACGACCAGTTGCTTCATGGCTTGAACCTTCTCTTTTACGACATATAGAGTCAAACTCATCAAAAAAGATCACACTTGGCGCAGCGTTCCTGGCTCTTTCAAAAACTTCGCGAACAGCTCTTTCAGACTCTCCAAGGTACATGTTAACTAGTTCTGGTCCACGAACGGATATAAAGTTCAATCCAGTTTGATTAGCTAGTGCTTTGGCTAATAAAGTTTTTCCACAGCCAGGGGGGCCACACAAAAGAAATCCTCTGGGCGCTGTAAAACCCATTGCTGCATAAAGCTCAGGTTTTTTAATAGGTATAAGTATTTTAGAATGAATTATTTTTCGAATTTCCTCGAGGGAACCAATATCATCCCATGTCACGTCACGTACCGTTACAAACCTAAAAAAAAAAAAAAAATTATCCATTTATTACCATAAATTGCTTGGTGTATGTATATTCCTAGTTAATTTCATGGGAGTTTTTAATTATAGTCCTCATTTGTATTAATTATTTATTAAAAATATAAATATGAGATGCACTCACTCAGGACTGTAGATGTATAAGGAAAGAAATATTACAAAAAAGGTGTCTAGGAAGTAAGGAGTGCACTCCCAAAAAAACATTCTCCTCAATGAGGAAGACTGGGAGCATTAGCGGTCGAAACCGTTGGTCTGGGAGATATTAAAATAAAATATATATTTTTGTCTTTTGTTTTTTGATTGGAATAAAGAAGCCTGTTTCCACCTTTGGGAGCGTACAAGTATTACGAAACGCAATTTGGGGGGGGGGGTCTCGTAAAACGTTACCATGCGTTATAAGGGGGGAGGGGGGATGAACAACGCGTTACATAACTAGTATTTTAGCTACTTTCCGGTACTTTTAGATAAAAATGGCCATTTGAGAGTTACATAATGTCTAGGGGGGGGGGGGGGGGGGGGGTCAAAAATCTTCAAAAATTCCGTTACGTAATACTTGTAGACTCCCTTTCCTTAAAAATATATATATATACTGGACAACGTTTTGACTGCGAAAGTTTGCGTAACTTCATAGGAATGATTGTAGATGGGGCTGAGGTAGTTGTATATAAAATGCAAGTAACGGTCCTTTAGATAACTTCTAAGGGACCGTTTCGTGCATTTCACTTGTGTCCGAGCAAGTGTACAGTAATTGAAAACGACTGCAGAATAAGCAGTCAAAACGTTGTAGAGTATTTATATTTTTAAAAAATAATTAATACAAAAAATCATTGTGTGATTTTATGAAACCACGATGCAAGTGAAACTTTTTTCGGACCGTAGGAGTCGAGTGAAAGATAAGTTTTAGTGGATGGGACGCCCCCCTAGTAGCGCCAATAGAACTTTTTGAGGTCTGGAATATCATTTTTCAATTAATTAGATCATAGTAAAGCGTCATTTTAAATTTTATTAAAATCGAGTGAAAGATAAATTTTAGTGGGGGGACGTCCCCCCTGGTAGCGCCAATAGAACTATCTGAGGTCTGGAATATCATTTTTCAATTAATTAGATCATAGAGAAGCGTCATTTTAAATTTTATTAAAATCGAGTGAAAGATAAATTTTAGTGGGGGGACGTCCCCCCTGGTAGCACCAATAGAACTTGCTGAGGTCTGGAATATCATTTTTCAATTAATTAGATCATAGAGAAGCGTCATTTTAAATTTTATTAAAATCGAGTGAAAGATAAATTTTAGTGGGGGGACGTCCCCCCTGGTAGCACCAATAGAACTTGCTGAGGTCTGGAATATCATTTTTCAATTAATTAGATCATAGAGAAGCGTCATTTTAAATTTTATTAAAATCGAGTGAAAGATAAATTTTAGTGGGGGGACGTCCCCCCTGGTAGCACCAATAGAACTTGCTGAGGTCTGGAATATCATTTTTCAATTAATTAGATCATAGAGATGCGTCATTTTAAATTTTATTAAAATCGAGTGAAAGATAAATTTTAGTGGGGGGACGTCCCCCCAATAGAACTTTCTGAGGTCTGGAATATCATTTTTCAATTAAATAGATCATAGAGAAGCATCATTTTAAATTTTATTAAAATCGAGTGAAGAATTTAAAAAAAAATTCCGATTCCGAGTAAGGCAGTCTAAGTGAAAAGACACGATTTGTTTCTCTCTGCTCAATTTTTTCCAATTTCAGTGGTATTTTTTAAAGCTATATCTACTATTTTTTCACCACATGTGCAACTCTGTCTCCTCTACTGAATGCTGCAACTGATTTTGCGAGACACAATCATAAAGACCGTTTTTCGCGTCCAGAACGACCACAGCTTTTCTATCAAGATTTAAAAAAAAAAAAAAAAGAAACATTCTTAGTAAAGGTATTTAAAATTAAAATTATCAACATAAATAATCAATTTCTAAAACCAAAGGATTAAAACTAAAATAGCAACTCCTCTTTTATTTAAATGAAAGGAAAGAGGGGAGATACTATAATGCATGCATAAATATGAGCAATTATATACTAATACTATTACATATTTTGGTCAAATAACATACAATAACCGAATTTAACCATCATCACACAATTTACTTATTTTTACACTCCAAGACCTCCCCCCACCACAAAAGTGCACTCTTGTAGGTCGAAGCAGTGCTGAAGAAACGACCCTTCTTTCCTTCCCCTTCCTTAAAATATTCTTAAAGACCAATATAAGCGTTTTTCCTTTTTCTTAACTAATTAACTTTATAACAAATAAAAAAAAAAAAAAAAAAAAAGGAGAGCATGCCTGGAAACAAGGAACAAAAACAAAATCCATCCGGGTCGGAAAAAAATAATATATTTGGTAGGAGCCAAAAAAGTCAAGAACTCCTCCCTCTAATGAAAATTATCAAGAGAGTAAGAAGAGAAGGGAGAGCACAGGAGACGAAATAAATACAATGAAAGAAACTTTTGAAGAAATTTTGAAAGGCATCAGAGAGGAGATGAAGAAAATAGGGAGAGAAACCAAGGAAACTAATGAGGAGATCATGGAGATTAGAGAATTGCTGGAGAGAGACAGAGAGGAGAGAAGAGCGATGAGAGTGGAAATTTGCTTCCTGAGGGATAGAGTCGCCAAGCTCGAGGCTAATTTTGAAAGAAGAGAGAATCTGGAGAGAAAAAATAACAATAGCGAAGGGTATAGAGGAAGATGAAGAAGAAGACCAAATTAAAACCAGAAGCATCATTGAAAAACTATTCAAAGAAAAACTGAAAATCGAACCCGTGGGCATCGATAGGGTAATGAGATTGGGAAGAGAGAGGGGAAAATACCCAAGACCTATTTTAATCAAAATGAATGAATTTAATAAGAAAATTAGTGTCATGAAGGAGAGGCCGAAGCTGAAAGGCACTAGAATTTTTTTTGAGGACGACTACTCAGACACAATAAGAAATAAAAGAAAACGCTTGTTGGAAATGGCAAAGGAAACGAACGTCCCAAGAAACGAAATTAAACTAAGGGGTGATAAAATCTGGATTCGGAAAAAACTATATGAACTAGGGATGGAAGAGGGAGAAGAAATTTTAAGCGAAATTGAATTGAAGAATGAAACTAAAAAAAACTTACCAGCGAGGGGGCAATGTTAAAAACTCTCTTTTGGAACTGTCAGGGCTATAGCAACCTAATGCACTCAAATGTTTTCGACGTAGAAATTCCCTATCAAGACATCGACATACTATGTGTTAATGAAACATGGCTGGAAAATAAACCGAAAACGAATAAATACATTGAAGAAAATTTCAATATTTTGTTTTCTCCGGCCGTTAAAGACAATACTAGAGGTAGAAGTAGTGGTGGACTTATGATCTTTATAAAGAAACCATACGAAGCGAGTATTATAGACTCAAATAAAATGTGGATTCTAGCCAAACTAAATATTTCCGGCTTCTCCTACGTATTGGGAATAATTTATTTCTCCCCCAAAAACGACATTGATGTATGCCTAAACCTTTTTCAGGACTCATTAAATGGAATCGAGAATAAATCAGACTATGTTATGTTGGTGGGAGACTATAACTGTCGTATAGGACAGTTGAACCAAGTGGATCAAGAAGTGTCCAAAATGTCAATATTATCACACACAAGAACTAGTCTCGACGAATTGATTAACTCAAGAGGAAGAAAGTTAACCGCATTTATGGAGAGCTACGGATTCATCGTGCTGAATGGACGAACCCTAGAAGATTCACCTGCCCAGTTCACCTACCTTAGTAATTTAGGCAAGTCAGTGATCGACCAATGCTGGATCAGTCAATCCTTCGCCGGACTCATCACGGGCTCGCGGGTAAACGATAAATTATTGAGTTCAGATCACCTAGCTTACGAAATAGATTTTAAACTCGAAAATACAAATACAATTCAAGTAGTCAATAATAAAAAGAAACAAAATATCAATTTAGAAAAAATGAATTGGAATTCGGACTTAAAGAGAGAATATAATAAACTTTTAGAAGGTAAATTAAACAAGATATCGTTCGAAGACTCTAACTGTGACGCGATAAACGAGCTCGTGGTGGGGGCGGTGAGGGAGACCTCTAAAGAACTTAAAATGTTAAATTACGTCAAAACAGCTAAAAAAACCACAAATAAAAATAAGCCCTGGTATAATAAAAAATGCAAAGAGTTAGGAAATAAGGTTAAAGAAGCATTCAAACGTTGTAAAAAAAATAATTATGAAAGAACATTGTTGCAAAAATATTATTCAGTTAAAAAAGAATACAAACATTTAACAAAATATTGTAGAAAAGTGTATTTCGATGGCATTTGTGGGGAGTTAGTTAACGCGAGGGATTGTTCGGGATTTTGGCGTACCTTAAATAAACTAAAAACTAAAAGCATTAACACAAACCCGATAGAAAAACATGAATGGGTAACTTATTTTGAGTCTTTGTATGGGGGGCGCTCACCGGTGGAGATTCATGAGTGCAGCGGGCCGACACATCATGAGCTTGACCAACCAATAAATATTAGGGAACTAAATCGGGCCCTAAAAGAATGCAAAAATAAAAAAGCTCCGGGGGGAGACCTTATTCCAAACGAATTTTTCAAATACCTTTCCCCAAGGGGAAAAGAAATTTTGCTAAAGTTCTTTAACAAAATATTTGAATCCGAAAACATTCCTTACACCTGGTCCAAAGCCGAATTAATACTTATTTACAAAAAAGGTGACCCAAATGACCCGGAGAATTATCGTGGAATCTCGTTGCTGAATAGCTTGGCTAAAATTTTTACAAAGATCATCAACGAAAGAATAATATCATGGGCGGAAACAAACAATAAATTACCAGAGGAGCAATCGGGATTCCGAAGAGGCAGAGGATGCGTTGATAATTTATTCATTTTGAACTCGATTGTTAGCAGCTACCTAAGTAAAGGGTTAAAATTATATTGCGCGTTCATCGACTTTAAAAAGGCTTTTGACACAATTGAGCATAGTTTACTTTATAATAAATTACATAGTATAGGTCTGAGTCCTAAAATTATTAAAATTATCAAAAAAATATACGATAATGCTAGTACTAGAATAAACATAGGGGGCAGTACGTTTGAAAATTTTAAAATAACAAAAGGGGTTTTGCAGGGGATTCGCTCAGTCCAAACCTATTTTCACTTTTCATTTCAGATTTCAACGAAATTTTAAGGGAAAGAAAGTTTGAAGGAATAGATCTGGACGGCAACAATAGTCTGTCTGCGCTTTTCTATGCCGATGACCTTGTATTATTTGCTATAACACCAGTTAGGCTACAAAGAATACTCGAAGCCCTCGAAATTTACTGTAAAAACAACCAATTAACAGTAAACCCCAACAAATCCAAAATAGTCGTTTTTAGTAGATCAGGAAGAATACCAAAATTATCCTTTAAATATAACAATAAAACCATTGAAATCGTAAAGGAATTTAACTATCTAGGGGTTACCTTTAGTGCATCTGGGAGTTTTAGAACGAATGCAGAAGACAGGCTACAAAAAATGTACTCAGCAATGGCAAATGTCAAAACCTTAATGAGGAAAACCAAGGTGACTTCTTATGAGGTGAGAGATAGACTTTATAAGTCAATGATTTTAAACGTGTTACTGTACGCATCCGAAATATGGGGATTAAACCATGACGATATAATTGAAAAAGGCCAAACAAGATATTTTAAAAGTCTATATTTCTTAGAGACAAGTACACCAGGTTATCTAATTCGAAGAGAATTCCAACAGAGAAAAATAATCACCTATGTCTTTAAAAGAGCACTTAATTGGTTATATAAGATTTTGACAATGCCAGCAACGAGATTGCCGCGAGTTCTCTATGGCAAACTTTCCCAAGTCAGTATCTCCCACCCAAATAGGAAATATAACTGGATAGATCAACTTAAATTTTACTTGGGACGGTTAAATAGGGAAAGCATTTGGGAAAGGCAAGACCCACACTATCTAAAAAGAAATATTACCCCCCCTCACTGAAGCCCTGCATGAGCTTCTTTTTAAAGAAGACAGCACTCGAATAATAGAGTCAAAATATACCCCTTTTTATCAAAATATAGATTACTGCCAGGGGACTATCCTATCCGTATCTACTTCAATCCACAAAGCCAGAAGTGTCCATCAAGCGCGCTTGACAAACACCCGGGTAATTTACTTCCATCATGATGGAAGCCCATATAGAATGAATCCCGGCGAGCCTTGCCCGGTCTGCAACATGAGACTAGAGGAAACTCTTAGGCATGTCATATGTGAGTGCCCCATATACAAGGGATTACGCGAGCGATATTTACCCGAAGTTCGAGCGGATTTGCTCGGGGAAGTATTGACCCCCACCGATGCCATTGCTATTAATAGATTTTTCTTTTATATGGCGGGAGTCCTGAAACTCAGGGCTTTCGCGTTAAATGATTAAATAAATCAACTCGTTATTGCAAATATTTTATGTAAAAAAAAAAAAAAAAAAAAAAAATGTATCTCACAAAACCGAAAATGTAACTCGGAACTCCTGTAATGAGCAAAAGCTCCCAAACAGTAAATAAATAATAATAATAAAAATATCATTTTTCAATTAATTAGATCATAGAGAAGCGTCATTTTAAATTTTATTAAAATCGATTGAAAGATAAATTTTAGTGGGGGGACGTCCCCTCTGGTAGCGCCAATAGAACTATCTGAGGTCTGGAATATCATTTTTCAATTAATTAGATCATAGAGATGCGTCATTTTAAATTTTATTAAAATCGAGTGAAAGATAAATTTTAGTGCAGGGGACGTCCTCCCAATAGAACTTTCTGAGGTCTGGAATATCATTTTTCAATAAATTAGATCATAGAGAAGCGTCATTTTAAATTTTATTAAAATCGATTGAAAGATAAATTTTAGTGGGGGGGGACGTCCCCTCTGGTAGCGCCAATAGAACTATCTGAGGTCTGGAATATCATTTTTCAATTAATTAGATCATAGAGATGCGTCATTTTAAATTTTATTAAAATCGAGTGAAAGATAAATTTTAGTGGGGGGACGTCCCCCCCAATAGAACTTTCTGAGGTCTGGAATATCATTTTTCAATTAAATAGATCATAGAGAAGCATCATTTTAAATTTTATTAAAATCGAGTGAAGAATTAAAAAAAAAAACAATAATTTTAGGGGGGGGGGGGGAGGGGGCGTAGAGCGGAAATTATATAATAGTATAGATATAGATAATCAATTTGATTTATATAGGCTTACTTTATTTATATTGTGATTAAATAAGTATAAATGCCGTAGCGTAGTAAAAAAAAAACCTGGTGTGAGTCGCCATGACGTCACAACTAGTGACGTCATGGCTTGTAGCGTCATGGCTTTTTACGTCACCTCGTTACAACGCGACATGCTGATAGAAGAACCAAAAAATTCGTAGCGATATAATAAAAGTTTCACTTTAATATAGTCTAAAGTAAAAAAACCCCATAATATTAATAATAATAATAATAATAATAATAATAATAATACAAAACACAAAAGCTTTAAAAAACATATCCTAGTTAATATAATTATATTTAACATAAACATATCAATATAATAGACTAATTTATAAGATATATATTTTAAATTTACCCTTCTCTTTTAGCAGACGGTTGAACATTAAGCAAAGCTTCATCGATATCTTTTTGTGTTATATTCAAAACTTCTATTTCTTCTGGTTTCAGTTTTTTTCTAGAATATTCTTCTGAATTATCAATCTCTTGATATACTCTTGTACCGAATGCCTTTCCTGCCTCATTTGCAAGAGCCTAAAAAAGGAATACAATATTTAAATGTAAGTGTGGTATATATTTGTTTCTCTTATATATAGAGAGAAAGTATTGTTTTTTTTTACTCGTACTTTTTTCTCATTAATAAACATGTTCATATATTTTCATAGTAACAATATATGACAGGTAGGGCCACCAACCTTTTATCGATGTGACGGCGCTAGCTTATTCTCAATGGGGGGGGGGGGGCAGGAGTGGGGCAAACTTGTCAACAGGGGGGGCAGTCAATAAATATATAGGCTACATCAACAGAGAAACAAAAAATCTGGTGTGATAGTTATACCAGATTTTTGTGTCGACCTTAAGGTGGAATTCCGAGCAACGCGACAGAGCGGCAGCGTCAATAGCGTCACTACATCCGCGACAGTGTCGCGGCGGTAGTGTCGCGCTTGTGGCTTCCGATGTCGGCGTCAGTAAACAAACGCGACCTATTGTCCTAACCTAAAAAATGTTAATCCTGCCATTTTTTTTGTTATGAAAAGGCTCTGCGGCAACGACAGATCGAGAGCAAACGAGGCAGTGCCGCAACACTCGAATAGCCTTTCATTTATTTACACTTGACATGTTCTGTCGTTCTGCCGCCGCGTCGCTGTCGTGGCGTCAGTGACGCTCTGTCGCGTTGCTCGGACCTCTGCACCTATAGGAGCTGACAGAAGTTTCAAATTCGGCCAGTTTCGGCCAAATTTCAGCCGAAACTTTGTCCTGCCCGAAACCTGAGTTTGAAAAGATGGGATTATTTATGCTCGTACACTAAAAAAAAAACGTCGAGAGAAATTCGCACTTAAAAAACAGGCCAAATGATTTTCGCAAGAGGGAAAAATGGAAATTTTACTAAAAATAAAAGATGAATTTTATATAGGAAATTTTAAGAAAAATTTTAAAACAAGTTTCGATTTCGGTCGAAAATAAAACTGAAGCCAAAATTCGGTTTCGGCTGAAAATCTTGTTTCGGTCGGACTCTAGTCGACATAGGCGTATATTTAGTTTCCAACAGTATGGAACATTAGAATTCAAGATGTAAAATGTATAAACATGAGAAATTGTTACTATGGCAACCATTTCTCCTATCTTTCCTATAAAGTACAAGAGTAAAGTGTGCTTCAAAAGATTCCAAGGGCAAAAGGAAAATATACATTTTAAAGAGGATCTAAAAAATGTCACACCACCAGCACTGGACCTTACCGAATTTCGTACAGGGAAATATTTTCAGTTTTGGTTGGCAGGCTTCCTCACACTATCTCCTGAGAAGTATGAAAGCCCAGAAATGTTTCTGTAAGATATTGGCTATGCGCAGAATTTCTCAAAATCAGTATCAATTTCTTCTGAATCACTTGAGCTTGATTCATAGCTGGTGGATTTACACTTGTACTCGAAGAAGAAAATTTTTTTTTTAGATTGGGGCTCAATAGTTTTTTTTTTTTTTTTTTTTTTTTTTTTTTTTTTTAATTTAGGTCTCTTTCGGCATCGAAGGCCATTTAGACCCCGTCTCTATTTATTTCATTTCGATTGGTAAAGTTATCGGATATTTTTTTTCTTTTCGATGACATTTTAATGGCACAAAAGAAAGATATTTACTTGTCAAAAACTTGAGAGTAACTAAATTTATTTATTAAAATAAAGAATAAAAAAAAATAATTTCTTTTTTACGCTGTAATAAAAATCTTAAAAAATTTACATTTTTTTAAGGAAAAGTGAATAATTTTAGAAATTTTTTTTATTTGGTTTTCGAGCTGTTTGGGGGGGGGGGGGGCATCCAGGGGGGCAGAGGTCCTTGCCGGGGGTGCGCATGCCTCCCCTAGCCCCCCCCCCCCCCCCCCGTAACGCCGTCACTGCCGATTAAGAGCGATTTTTGCTTAAAAATGAGGTTTTGTGAAAAAAATATCACGTCAAAATTCAATCTTTGGGAAAATTATTGAATAAGGATTTTAAAAGATATAAATTGATATTAATTTTATAAGATAAACATTACAGGTTGATAAAAAGATTACATGAATAAAATAATTTAACAAAAAGCTCTAAAAAAGTTTCCGAATAAATTATTCTCAAAATACGATTTATTGATAAAAAAAAAGAAAGAAATAAAAATGTCTCACCAAAATATCAACGGGCACAAATCCTGGAGTCAAATCCGCTAGACGTGAGAGATCAACCTCAGGGTCTAGTTTGTATTTTCCAAATATATATTGGATAATAGTTTCTCGTTGATCCTTATTTGGAATCCCAAGGGTGAATTCACAATCGAAGCGTTTTTCTCGTCGAAGTCTAGGATCTAAAGACGTTGGACGAGTAGTAATACCGATGACAATAACGCCCGGACCTTAAAAATCGTGAATGTTGTTACAAGTATGGCCTTTATTACAAAAATCTGGTGTGACTGGTCGCACCACACAACAGATTTGTTTGTGTTGACATATCGCCTCGCCTGTTGAGAATCATAGTGGCAAAAGTTCGAAATTCAACAATTCGAGAAAAGGGGTTTGAAAGTTTTATAAACATAAACATTTAAATGTAGGGGCAACAAATGAATAAGCCAGAATTAATAGCAAAGAATGGAAATATATTTTCGCCAATTTGGCACTCAAAAGAGAAGATATATTAACAACGTTTGGTAGCCTTAATTCAAAAATTGAATTTTCGAACTTTCGCCACAATGATTCTCAGCAGGCGATATATTTAATTTTCGCCAATATGTTAAAATTTATAAACTAGAAAAATATGGCTAATATAAAGAATAAGTTAATGTCTCGTTTTCTATGACCGGATTCCTTTCTTTTTACCTTTCTCTTTATTAACTTAAAAAAGACCGCAGAAAGTCTGTTTGGACCAAATATTTCTGAAAATAACGAAAATTTTGAAGAAATATGAAGATGAAATTAATCTTTAAAAATCTGGTGTGACTGGTCACACAGCATACAACTTTCTCTTACCTTCGGTAATCGAAAGTTGTGTTCTGTGCTTGTCGATCAAATGGCTTTCCGCCATCTTTTTTAGAGAGAGGGTGAAGTTTCGCTGAAAAACTTGCCAAAATTAATCAAATTTTACTTGCCGTATTCTATACTCCCGTCCAAATCTTTAAGGTTAATAAAGAGAAAAGTAAAAGAAAGGAATCCGAAAAAGTCATTTATCATTGAAAACGAGACAATAACATATTCTTTATTCGCGCCGCCCGGAGACAATTTTGAGGGACCCATTTTTTTGGACACGGGGCCTCAAAACGGGTATATCCATCGAATAAATTACCAGTATAAATATATATATATATATATATATATATGTTAAGCAAGAGAAATTAATTATTTCAAGATACAATTGAATTAAGATTCAGCTTAAGTGCTATTTCTTCCACTATATGGAAGAGATCGAACAAAAAATTATTTAATTAAAATTTTAATAGGATGGAATAGAATAGAATAGAATAGAATTTTATTTAAAGTTCTCTGAAGCAAAGCTTCTTAGAGAAAAAAAGAGAAAATACAATATTATTTACAGAGCGAGTTTAAGATTTAAATAGACAAGGTATTCTTTTTTTTCTTATGATATGCAAGATTGGCAATAAAACAACAAAATGAAGAAACAATTATTAACATTAGCCAGTGGCGTACCGAGGGGGGGGGGGGGCGGTCCGCCCCAGGCCCCGAGGCGGCATAGGCCCCCATATATTTATAAAAAAAGAATTTAATGAAAATTTCTCTTTGAGAGGCTCCGGGGCCCTCAGGGCTCAAATAAAAACCGAAAAATTTAGTTAAAAAATCAAAATTTAATGAAAATTTCTCTTTGAGAGGCCCCGGGGCCCTCAGGGCTCAAATAAAAACCGAAAAATTTAGTTAAAAAAATCAAAATTTAATGAAAATTTCTCTTTGAGAGGCTCCGGGGCCCTCAGGGCTCAAATAAAAACCGAAAAATTTAGTTAAAATATCAAATTTAATAACGATTTCTCTTTGAGAGGCTCGGGGGCCCTCAGGGCACAAGTAAAAACAAAATTTAATGAAGATTTCTCTTCGAGAGGCCCCTGGACCCTTGGGGTTCAGGAATATACGGTATTTTAAATATATTTTTATGTATGGAGAAGAGGGATATTTAAAGATGAGCAGCCCCCCCCAAAAAAAAAAAAAAAAAATCAATATAAGGCCCCCTCTTCTAGTGCCGCCCCAGGCCCCCAACTGCCTCGGTACGCCTCTGACATTAGCATTCAATCGATGACCAGCACGACACGTCCCCTCCCCCCACACAGCGCCTAGCTAATGGAATAAATATATTTGAATAGGACTCCCTTGAAAGAGTCAAGGGTCCTTGCCGCATTAACTTCCTGGGGGAGAGAATTCCAGAACCTCGATGCTGTGATCAAAAATGACCCAGCATAGGTCGAGGTCCTATGTTTGGTTATAACAATCTCGCTCCCCCCAGACCGGAGGACCCTAGATCTCACCTCGTCCTTAAATTTGAAAAGATTATAAAGGTACCCCGGTCTGTGAGTGCGAAACAAATTATATAAAAAAATCCCCAGGAAGTACGTACTTGCTCTCAGCCGCAGCCAGCCCATCTGAACATAGTACGAAGTAATATGGTCACAAATAGCCACATCATAAATAAATCTAATGCAAGCATTTAGGACTCTTTCAAGCCGCAAATCCAGCTCTCCAGAAAGATCATTATACACAAGACAACCATAGTCAAAATGCGGAAGTATTAGTGTCTTAACTAAGTGAATCCTAACTTTAGTGGATAAAATTTGGGCATGCCTCCTCAGCTGGTACAAGATTTTATATACTCTATTAGAGATGCGGCCTACATGATCTCGCCATGAGAATGTGGAATCAAGAATGATTCCCAAGTCATTGACAGACCGCTCGCATTCCACTACATCACCACCAACCACAATACGTGGAAGACCCCTCTCCATCAACCTTGAGATAAATGCAGAGCTCCCCAGGAGCATCGCATTAGTCTTCTGACCATTTATAATTAGGTTATTATTACTCGCCCAAGATGTGATGACTTCTATGTCTCGATTAATCCTGGTTATGCTATCAATAACGTTATCTGGCTGAAATGACAAAAATATTTGCAAATCTGCGTAAAATTGATAATTACAAGAACATAAGTTAGAAGGAAAGTCATTAATATACAAAGAAAATAGCAATGGACCAAGCACAGAACCCTGGGGTACCCCACTCCTAACAGGAAGAGGTTCAGAGGAGGATCCCCTCTCTCTCAAAACCATTTGTTGTCTATCACACAAGTATGACTCAATCCAGAGGACAGCGCTCTCAGAGAATCCGAGTTGAGATAATTTTTCGAGTAAAATAGAGTGGTTGACACAATCAAAAGCTTTTTTCAAATCAAAAAGGACAAGAATAGTTACCAATGGCATGTTTTATATGATCAGAAACTCTAAGAAGCGCAGTCTGTGTGCTATGATGCGGTCGGAAACCAGATTGGTATCTATTGAGAAGGTTATTAGAGTCCAGATAATGCGTCATTTGATGGTAAACTTCGCGTTCAAGTATTTTTGATAGTGAACAGAGAAGTGAGATGGGCCTGAAATGTTCCACACTGGAAGGATTATGGATCTTAGGTATAGGGCGAATCAATGAAATTCTCCACATACGGGGAAAATATGACATCTGCAGTGAATAATCAAAAATATGAACAATTACAGGTAGAATAACTGGCAATGCTAATTTATAAAGTTTTATTGACATTTCATCAAACCCAATACTGTTAGATTTGGCCTGACAAATGTTTCGTACAATGTTCTCAGGAGAAACTGTTGAAAAAAAGAATCTCTCCGAGTCGAAGGGAATCGTCTCCCGTGGCGTCCGAGAGGTTAAATTATTACCTGGTAGTGAAAAATATTTATTCATTTCGTTTATGTCGAATGCATGGCTTATATTACTATTTTGCTTTCCAATATTAATTTTGCGTGTTTTGCCATAAGGTTTTAGAATCTCTGGATCCCAAAAATAATAATTGAAAATAATTTTTTTTTGAGTAAAACATCTCTCGCTTAACACGTTTTCTAAGCATCCTAAATTCATTAAAGAGTTGAGGGTTGCCTGATCTGATAGCTCGCAACCTAGTTTTATCCCTCTCTTTCATTAGAGAGCGGATATCATTGGTTAGCCATGGGGCAGCTGGCCGTTTGGGAAAAATAGTTTTTGAAGGGGCATGTTTATTAAATTTTTCAATTAAAATAGCAATTAATATTTTTATTTTATTTTCAATGTCACATTCATTATAGATAAGATTAAAATTTTCCTCAATTAATTCCTCAGTAAAGTGAAGAAAATAGACTTAATTCGGCCCAAAATTATTTATTACCAATGTCTACGTTTCGGGGACTATACGTCACCCATCCTCAGGACCTTAAAATACAACACAACAACAAAACTTTATAAATAAGATAAACTTAAAAAGCAAGATATTAAAGAAATAAAAGAAAGAGGGGAGAAGTACACTTACAAAGGTCGTAAAGTCTTTCGTGCCTCCAGCACTCGTGTAATAAATACAACAATAATTTTGTTGTGTGAAATGATGGCTGTATTTTATTTTAGGCTTCAGCTCACCATATAGCCAAATTACATGCAAATTTTAACCTCGAGCCACTCTGAGTCAATGCTAGGCATCTAGTAATGAGTTGGCTATTTATTTTGTTTGTGGAAACAAGACGAAAAAAACGGCCCTATGCCAGCACTCAGTGGAGCTCGACCACGAGTTTGATTTTGATAACGCGGATATCGTTGTCACGGAGAGAAATGGTGAAATTCTAAAAATTCTTGAGATGTGCTACATCATCTCGAATAGGGATAAGTTGGTGAACCACCACACTGACACACAAGACCTCAATGCCGTGTATCACAATGTCTTATTAAGTGGGTGAGTGCGGAGAGAGGGGGATGGTTATTTTATTTTATTTTATATCTAAATTTGTTTATTTTAAATTTTTTTTTTTTTTTTTTTTTTGTGTTTTTACTAATTTTACAAGTAACTAGAATGTATTGTTTATTTCAATATATTTGGGAAGTATATTTATGGAATCCCCCCCCTCCCCTCCACCTTTAATCCTAGTTCTTAAATTAAAATAAATAGCAAACTCATTACTAGATGCCTAGCATTGACTCAGAGTGGCTCGTGGTCAAAATTTGCATGTAATTTGGCTATATGGTGAGCTGAAGCCTAAAATAAAATACAGCCATCATTTCACACAACAAAATTATTGTTGTATTTATTACACGAGTGCTGGAGGCACGAAAGACTTTACGACCTTTGTAAGTGTACTTCTCCCCGCTTTCTTTTATTTCTTTAATATCTTGCTTTTTAAGTTTATCTTATTTATAAAGTTTTGTTGTTGTGTTGTATTTTAAGGTCCTGAGGATGGGTGACGTATAGTCCCCGAAACGTAGACATTGGTAATAAATAATTTTGGGCCGAATTAAGTCTATTTTCTTCACCTTACCTGTAAATTAGACGGCCTTCCTCCATACGATTATATTCCTCAGTAAATTTATTTTCATTAAAATTTTTAAAATCCGTAAAGGAAATAAGAGTAGGCTCATATGAGGGGGTAGTTATATTTATATGAATATAGATCAGGTCATGACCCGATAAAAACGGTACAGCAAACTGTCCCTGAGATTCAACCTTCTCAAACAAAGGAGCATTAACCATAAATAGATCCAGCCATGACTGAGATGTAGAGGTAAAATGTGTAGATCTAAATGGAATTATTTTAAGGCCCATTGAGTAAAAAAGATGCTCAAGGTAAAGTTTATCGGGAGAAATCCCATTCCAATCGGCATTAAAGTCCCCGCAAATAATAACCTCAGAGTATAGGGGCGAAAAATTATTCAGAACAGTTTCTAAGTCCGAAAAAAAACCAACTTTAGGTGGTCTATATACAATAATAAGCAATATACTACCGAAGCGAATCTCCAGTAAAATAAATTCAACTAGTGATGAGTGAAACTGCGATGAGTCAGAAAGTACTCTTGATATAAAACGAGAATCTATATAAGCCGCAACTCCACCTCCATTACGAACAGCACGATCGCAACGAAATAAATTGTATCCATCCATCTTAAAGTAATCTGAGGATGCAAGAGGCTTTAGCCAGGATTCACTTATACAAATTATATTAAAATGATTATCCCCGAAAAAGTGTTTAAATTCGTCAAAATGGGCTGGCAGCGACTGTGCATTAACATGACATATTTTTAATGAATCAGGCATTATTGTAACTAAAAAAATAATAATAGTCATAATAAATTAAATAAATATATGTAAGATAATTATATGAACATGTATAGGCAGCCAAGAAATTTAATTTACCAGTAAAGGTATTATTAAAGAGGAAAAAATTCCATTCTATTATTGAGCTATGAAGGCAAAAATATATAAAAACAGGCGCTATATGGAGAGGCAGACCCAGAACCGCCCCGCGCGTGCCACCCCCAAATATTAATAATACATTATAATTCATTAGGAAAGAATTAGAGATTAACAATATCAATGGAAAGTTAATAAAAAAAGTTCTCAAATATATCATATTATCGAAAAGATATAAAAAAATATAAGCAAAAATAAATATTACATTTGAATAAATCAAAGACTTGCTTTCATAGAAATAGATTAGGATAGATTTCATAAAACTAACTTTAGAATGGTTGAAAAATGTCTCATTTATTTTTTTATAAACAGACAAAAGATAATTAAAAAATAATAAGATATCTATATTTAATATATAGAAATTAATTTTTAAAAAAATATTGTAAAAAAATGTGAAAAAAAAATTTTTGAAACAAAAGACTTATTGAAAAACCTTAATGTCTTCTAAGGAATTCAAATTATAAATCTGACCCCCGTCCTCCTTTCTAGCAAGGACACGGCCTCTTGAAACCCAAAGATACTTCAGTTTATTATTACTTTTGAGTTCCCTGGCCTTACTATATATTACCCTATTACCATATGATAATGCCTCGTTCACATAAAATGAAGTCGCGTAGACATCAGGCCAATTGAGGTCCCTCGTTGTTAAGTTTCGATGGACTCTACATTTCTTGATAAATTCATCCTTGATGCTTTTTTTAATAAAACGCACAAGTATGGGTGGTGGTAGCCGACTCACGTTGCCTTCAGATGGGGATGAATATCTTGAACCAAGTCTCACAGCAGAAGCAATATCAGCACAAGTAAAAGCCATGTGAAGTGCATGGCCAATGTCGACGACAAGTTGTTAGGGATCCTCAGCGGGCTTGAAAGGGAGGCCCCGAATTTCAACTGCATTGGTAGATAACAATGCATTTTGCTCTGTTAAATTTATACGGGCCTCGGCGCTTTTCAATTTTGCACTCAAAGTTGAGTTCTCCATCCGAAGCGACTCGATCCGCTCAGTAAGCTCCCTCACCTCCAGCGATAGGTCCTGGTTTTGTTTTTTGAGATCAGATATTTCGGCGTGGCACAATTCAAGCGAAGAACCAATTTCTTTATTTTGTTGCAAAATATCATTATTCTGTTCATAAATCATATTTATTTTACCCATTAGTTCCTCAATAGTAGCCACACTCACCCCCCGAGAGGGTGTGTGAGTCGCGGAAGAGGGATTTCCACCTCGATCCTGAGGAGAGGATGCAGGCTTACATCTTGAGCAGCACCAAGGGCTTCCAGAGGCAGCAAGCCCATCCACAGCCTCCTGAGTAATTTTAACGCAATCGAGATGAAATCCGGCCTTGCATTTATTACATTGCAGAGGCAGCAAGCCCATCCACAGCCTCCTGAGTAATTTTAACGCAATCGAGATGAAATCCGGCTTTGCATTTATTACATTGCAGGGGAATAGAGTTTCTTAATACAACATTGCATTTCTTGCATTTCATGATGATAGATTATAAATACTAGTGGTATAAAATATTAATTGTAGTCTACTAATAGATGCGCTCAGTGCGACTCGCTCTGACTGGAATAACTAATATAAATTTAAAATTTGTTAGAGTCGTTTTCAAGAGATGTTGTGCATATTGCATAATGCATATTGTGCATATTGTGCATATACATGTATATTTATAAACAAACAAACGTACATTGCTCGTTTAATAGTAAAAAATAAGATATGGCTCTGATGAATTTTTCACTTTTATATACACTTACCTAATTGGTCGAGGGATTTTATAAGTTGGGAAACTATTCGTCGTTCCATATCTCTTTGCGTCTGTTCAGCATTTCCGCCCACAACATCAATATCGTCAATTAATAGAACACATGGTGCATTTGCTTCAGCTTCTTCAAATAGACTTCGAATTCTTTGTTCTGATTCTCCGGAAATGCCTCCAACTAATTCTGGTGCATTGGCAGATACCAGGGGAATTTTCATTTGCCCTGCTAAGCAGTGTGCCAGAAAAGTTTTACCTAAAAATTTAAAAAACATTTATTAATTATAATTATTATTATTTTTGATTTGGAGTCCTATTTATGTCTCTCAGATTAGTGAGAAGATGAAGTTACTCTACCTCTATTATGTAAGAGTTTTTGTGAATGTACGAGTGAATTAATGGGTTGACCTTAAAGTGTCATAATTTAATACATTTCCTCAACAAAGGATATCGAAAGCATTTTAAATGCTGAAATCTCAACAAAAAAAACATAGGACTACTTGCTACTGCCCAACAAGTCTGTGTCAGAGACGGCGATCATTCCGGTCAAATCATTTGGAGTTGAGCGGTGAAAATCCGTTCTAGACATATGCTGATTATATCTTATTTTGATAAATTGAAATCTTCTTCTGAGCAAGTAAGATTAATAATGTTTTCTAATTTATTAAGTTGTTACTTTTAATTAAATTAATAATATTTTCAGATAGAGAGAATAATAAATATTTCTTTTGCGGAGGATCTTTGATTAATGAGAATTACGTCATAACAGCTGCCCATTGTTTCACTTCAGTTCCGACTGGATTCACATTGTAAGTAAATTTGAATGATTGATTCAATGTAAGGATTTTGGCTTTCTCTGCGATCTTTAGGATCTATTGCCACACCTTTTCTAATATCCTTCTAAGGTGCGTATCACATTTTGCCAGCACTCTTTCGTTGAACTTTTGTCAATTTTGAAACTTTTCCAGATTTTCGAGATTTTCAAAAACGACTTTTGCAACTTTTTTGCATCTCCGAGACTTTTTTTAAAAAAAAGCGACTTTTATTTATTTATTTTAATTAATTAAGTATGTTTCTAGGAACAGATTCATGCAAGAAATCAGTTGATTGAAAATACCCTTGATTTGTTGATAAAAGAAGTGGCTGTTCAACGATTAGAATGATAGACAGGAAGAGAGGATGTCAGCCAAAAAGGAGCCTCTATCGAATAAAAATCTCCATACAGAAGACGTTTCGGGTTTAATTAAATAAATCCATCATCAGTTCTTAAGAGATTATTGGCAATCTCAAGATATACACCATTGAGATGCAGATAGAGTTGTTATACCAGGTATATAAACTTATACAAAATTATATGAAAATACACTCCTTACAATATTTGCATATCAGATATCAGATGCTCATCAGTCAACACGGCCAAGTCTCAAATGTATACAATTCTATACATGATGAGCATCTGACATCTGATATGAAAATATTGTAATTTTGTATATGTTTATATATATAATAAGTGGAGATTTTTATTCGATAGAGGCTCTCCTTTTGTGATCCTCTCTTCCTGTCTATCATTCTATCCTTCATTTGTTTTAGAACACCTAAAAGGGTCCAAAGCTGTAGGGCAAGATGGGGAATTACCCCATCTTGCCCTAGATATCTATTACATTATGTCTGTAGTCAAATTACATTGTTTATTTACAGGAAATTCCGATATTCTGATTAGTTCAGGAACTATGTATGTTTCTAGGACTAGAAACATACATACTTAATTAAAAGTAACAACTTATTTATTTAATGTAGAAAGTGGCTGTGTAGAATTGAATAAAGGGTTGAAGAGGAAAGCAGCCAGGCAGGGAGCCTCTATTAAATTAAACTCCTTTTACGCAAAACGTTTCGGTCGATTTAATCTTGCCATCTTCAGTTGCATTGGAGTTTTTTTTTTAAACACTCACACTTTTTTCTCATTCACACTCACACTCACACACACATTCACACAATCTTTTCGGCAACTCAGGCCATATAAGACTTTTACGATATCAGTTATTGATTAATATACATATATTGGGGTCCAGGCATTTCTATTTAATCCATTTGGTATCCAAATGGCTTAAATAAAATCATCGGACTGCCTGGGGTCCGAACCCGCGACTTTTGGTATTCTAGGTTAGCACGCTAACCCCTACACCAAGGCCCGAGGGCCTTTCTTAATTATGAAAAGAAAATTATTATTCCTACGTGATGAGCATACGAGAACTTTAGCCTCGTCATACAAACACAATCTTTTTATAAAATAGCAATAGAAAATAGATAAGAATAATAGATACCTGATCCTGAAGAACCTCGAAGTAAAATTCCTTTGGAAGGAGTAGCACCCACAGCAGACAAAACTTCTGGATCAATTACATGACGGGCTAGGCTAAATATTTTCTTAAGCATTGTATTGTAGCCGGCAAAATCCTTAAATGTTAAAGAAGGAACTAGAAAAGAAACAAAATTAGACAATTAATTTGAAAATAAAAATAGAAAAAAAATAAAAACCTACAAAGGATTTATTAATTAATAATTAAGCTAATGACATGCTGTTTGAAATACTTTATTTTTATTGTTAAAGTTGGTTGGGACAGATATATGATCATAAGAAATGAAATTTTGTAGACTGGTCTATAAAAAAATAAGAGAAAGTAATAAGTAACGATACATACTTGGCCAAAATGCTTTTCTTTTTTTAATTTTTGATGGAAAAGGTGTATCATGTTTTCGTTTTCTTAATATTGGTGTCACTGAGGAGGTCCCAACTCGAATGGGAGTTTCATTTCCAACTGCAAAATTAGCAGCGGGTCGAGGGGCAGAAGGGCGTGGGGGACGTTCTTTTTCTTCTTCATCTGAACTCACATTTATTAATTCTTTTGATGCTTCTTTTTTTCTGGATAATTTAGAGAAAAAAAATATAATTAGAAAAATAGCAAGGTAATTAGTAAGTAGGGCTGTGGGAAGATAATCATAAATTCCTGTGTAACAATCTATACTATGGCTTAAATAGAAATGCCTGAACCCCCAATAGATATACCAGTATATATATTACAACGGTTATCGTCTAAAGTCTTAAATGGCCTGAGTTGCCGAAAAGACTGTGTAAATGAGTGTGTGAGTGTGAATGAGAAAAAAGTGTGAAATGATTAAAAAAAAACAATCTATACTAAAGTATAAACACAACAATATTTTAAAAAGTTCTTCCAAAATTAAAAATACTTACTTAATTGCGGCGTTTTGCAAATACAAATTCATAACATCAGAATTAGTCTTTGTTTGAAGGGGTGAGGAGCTATCAACGTCTATTTCATTTTCATTTTCTTCATCACTCGTGTCTAATAAATAATCATTTCCTGATTCCAACATTGCATTATTGAAAGCTAAAACAAAAATATATTGATTTCAAGAATGTAATAATTTAAAAGCCTGAAAAGAAATATCAGTTTATACTGTATAGAAGTGAGTGATACTGCAGGTTTTGATTAGATTCAAAAGGACACACTCATATATTTTTTCTTTATTAAACGGCTTAGCCATTCTTGTCTTTTCTTTATTTCGCATATGAATACTTTATTCAAATAAAATATATCCTTTTTATAAAGAAAAAAAAACATAAATATATATATATATCATTGAAGTAAAACTAAAAACTCTTGAAATTTTATCATTATCTTTTCAGACACACATCTATAAATATATATATAATTAAATATTTACTAAATTCATATATCCGAAAAAATAAGGGTGTGCCGCCGGGAGTCGAACCACGGATCCACCGATTTGCGCTCAGTGTGCCCTTACCACTAGACCACAGCACGACATTCGGATATATGAACTCAATTGGAAAGCAAATTTAGTCATCAGAAGAAATGGACCCAAGTTCGGCGCCACAAATTTCTCCCTCGACCAGGTGCAATCCAGATGGACTAATTGAGAAGACCTCAAATTTATTTAATTAATAAATAAGAAATTATAAATATATATGTTGTAAACTACTTAGAGAAACACCCTGAAGGCCTATATATATATATTAGGGTGTATATTTATAGAGGTCGAAAATATTTTTAATTTTTTTAAACGCTCACCTCTCAATTTTTTTCCTTTTATCATAATAATAAAGTGTATCAAATATTTTTCCAATATATAAAGGGTTACAGGTACCGCATCGGTTTTGAATGTTTAAAGAGGAAAAATTGAAAAAAAATTAAGGATTAAAAAATGTAAATTATATTTATGAATTTGTGTAATTATGCTTCATAATTATCTAATGACATCTTTAATAGGGCAATTTAAAAAATAAATTCACTTTTTAATAAAGATTTAAATAAATATTCCATTCGTTTAAGAGTAACTTTCTTGCACTCCGGGTAGCTACCGTTTACTGGGACTTAGATACATTGGAGAACAAATTGTTTCTGCTCTTCATCCACAGTTAAGATCCCATTAAAATCTTCTTTTTGTACTTTTCTTGGAACAAAGTCTTCTATTGTTTTTAAAATCTTGTTAAAAATTTGATAAATGATAAAACATGAAAGAGGATGCCCTAATTAAAGAATTCTTAATAAATAAAATAGATATCAAAAATAAAATACATATTGGAGTCGGGAGAAATAAAACCAGCGTTTAATCGAACACCTTTACACTTTGATCAGGGCAGGCGTTTCGGCAACCCAGGTGCCAATGAATGTTTCTTATGGTTTCTCTGTCATATACAACAATAAGATAGCTTTGTATAGAAATCATCAGCCTGGAGCGCTCGGCAAGTATTGTATTAATAATTACAAGTTGATTACTTGCCGAGTGCTCCAGGCTGATGATTTTTTTTAATGCCCTTATTTATATTTCCATATTTCTTTAAAATTTTTATAAACATTAAATTATTAAATGGAACACCGACTAATAACGATGAAGACTCTAACCATGCTTTAACTTTTATACAATCCCAAGAAACAAACAAAAGTACTTCACGCCGTTTACTTTGTTGTCAAACAAATAATATTTTAAAGGAGTAAAGGGCCTTTGCCATCCAACGATCATAGTGTAAAGCTCTTGGTGATCTAATTTTGATTGTGACTGATGTTCTGAGTTTCTTCCAATAACCACTATACATAAATACTATGAATACTAAATAAAATTTCAGCCTCATAGCTCAATTCCTTCATGCTTAAAATTGAACACAGACAGACAGGCAGACCATGTCGCGAAAACCACTTTTTTGGATTCAGGGGACCTCAAAACGTGTATATCCATCAAAATCTCGACATCGAATTTTTGACAAGAATCCAATACTTTTTCTCTCTAAATATAAATATGTATAGAGGCAAGAGAAAGTAAAAAGTAGGGATTATAAAACACCTAAAGAAGACAGTGTTTGTTGATGCAATACTCATTTCACGTTAAATGATAACTTTGAAAAATTTAAGGGTATGATCAGAATAATTTGAAAAAGTTAGCTATACAAATTTTTGAAAACAATTAGTATGATAAATAATATAATATATAATTCAATTCCAAATATATTATGTTGTTGACTAGTATAATCTTCAACATTTCTAATAATCTTGCACATGTGACTTGAAAACAAATACTCAAATATTTCGAAAGAAAGAGATTTAATTAGATTTGCGAGTGAAAAATATCTTAAGATGTAATATTAAGAACGATTTATTGTATTTATTTATTATAAATATACAAACCTTTTTCTACACATGCTTTGAAGGCAATTCGTTTCCTTCGCGCATATTCATTATATTTTTTCTGGAGATCATTTACCATTTCGTCAATATCCAAATATCTAACATTCTTGTGATCATTCATATACTAGAAAAAAAAATAAATATATAATATATAATTAGAGTATTCATAAAATGCGATTCATGCTTACTTGTTTTACTCTTGGAATTATAAAAGGATCCATTATATATGATGTGAATTTCCTCTTTTTATTATTAAGTAATTTTGGTCTTACTCTATTTGAACTATTATCACTTGGCATTATTTGTGATGAAGAATTTAATTTGGTGATTTGGCTCATATTACTTTCACTTTGTTATTAAATATAAATATATATATATAACTTTGTTTAAAATATAAAAAAAAAAATTCTAAAGATTAATTAAATCGTAATAGATAAAGAAAATAAATAATTAATATTTACAATTTTTAAGAAAGCGTCTATGTATTATAGATACAAAATAAATTAATAGAGTGAATCTGGAGTGAATACGTTATTCGTGAAAAGAACACGTGAGAAGAGATCTCCCTGGGCACAGATCATACATATATCAAGATTGGACAGCTCCATGTTAAAAGTTGTCACAAGTTTTACCGCCCTCTTACAGATGTTTCTGGGAACTAACTTTGCGCGCAAAAATTAAACAGAAATTTTGTGTCAAATTAACGCTCTCTATGGCCGCAGTTCCAACTAAACAGTAAGCGGTGGGAAAAAAAAAACTCACCCACAAGGGTTTTGGAACTCAAGCTCGTTCGAAATCGTTGTACTCTCGCGTACACTGGTTTTGTTATTTTCACATACCTTTTTAAGCTACTTAATTTGCGACTGTTTGGCCTACTTTTAATTTTTTTTTAAACGAAATCAAATTAAGGACAAGTAGTTTCTCTAAATTTGTATCTCAAATAAGTTAGATATTTTAAAGAATTTTTCGACATTTTTTTTTTTTTTTTTTTTTTTTTTTTTAATGAATGAAATTCATAAATTTTTTTTATGAATTATTTAATTTTTTTTTTTTTTATTCGATTAAGTTTAAGGTCTTTTTCGGCATAAGAGGCCAATTAGACCCCGTCCCTATATGATGCTAGATGCGAACCCTTGACCTTTGGTATCAGCAGCTAATACTCTACCTCTGAACCAATAATAATTTATTATAAATTGTAAAAAATTTATCTTTTGTAGGAAATAGGGTCCGATCGAAACAAGATTTTCAGCCGAAACCGAAACCGAATATTCGGCCTCAACCTTAGTTTCGGCCGAAACCGAAACTTGTATTTCCTATAAAAATTTTTTTTCATTTTACCTTTTTTTTTTTTTTTTTAATTTTTTTTCCCTCCCGTGAAAATCATTTTACCTTTTTTTTGGGGAGACTAAATTTTTTTTCTCCCTCAAGTGCAAATTATTTGACCTTTTTTTTTTTTTGCATGCGAGTCTCATCCCATTTTTTTCAGACTCTGGTTTCGGCCTGCCGAAAGGTTCGGCTACTTTTTGGCCGAAACCGAAACTACGGCCAAAACCATGATTTTTGGCCATGAACCATCCCCGAATATTCGGTCGGTTTCTAGTAGGAAATAAAAATAAATAACCCCATTTCTTTTCAGCTAAGATTTTTGTAGGGCTTCTCTTGACAATGGATCGATTCTTTTCTGTGTTAAGAATATGGCCATATATAATATTGGTATTAAGAATAACACCAAGAAATATTATTTTAAAAAATGTTTATGAAAAATCCTATATATTGAAAAAGACCGTAACACAGATCATACAATCCTGAAATTAACTTTGCTTTTGAAAATGACAATCAAAAGAAGAGGCCTGACGGCCTGGAGTCAGCGAACAGAGCGACATCTATGGAGTAAATTTTGAACTATTTCAGACAGCCCAGCAGTGCCCTCTGGTTATACCTTCGTGTAACTAAATAAAAACTTGTGGAAATTCTTCCCGTAGAGCTGTCCATCCCCTGGAAGAGATGACAGTAGACATGACAGTAGAGTAGAGGGCAGGGCAGGAAGAGGGTTAGAGAAGTAAAATTAATATCATGTCTTTAAAAATCCTTAAACAAATTCTTTTTTCATGTGAAATTTTTTTATTTTATAAAATATTTATTTAATGAAAAAAAATTTAAATAAAAAGAAAAATTTTTTAGAATTTAAGGCGCAACATTCAAAATTCAAGATCTCAGGATTTGTTTTTTAAAAGTTCATAAGAATTTTTTAAGAATAATTTATAATAACTTTTATAATTTAAAAGAAAATTGTAAAAAATTTACCCTTTCTCTAAAGTTAAAAGCTCTTTAACTGTGCCTAACTTGAATATAAAATTTCAAACTCCTAGCTCAATTCCTTCATGATTTAAATTTAACACAGACAGACAGACCGACCATGTCGCGAAAACCACTTTTGGATTCAGGGCAGGGCCGGATCTAGGGGGGGGCAGTGGGTGTGTGTGCCCCGGGCGGCAGATATCAGGGGGCGGCAATTAAAGAAAAATTTACTAAAAAAAAAAAGGTAAAATGATATGAATTTTGTATAGAAAATTTTAAGGAGGGGGCGGCAAATTAAATTTTGCCCCCCTAAAAAATCTCCTAGTTCCGGCCCTGATTCAGGGGACCTCCAAACTTGTATATCCATCAAAATCTCGACATCGAATTTTTGACATGAATCCAATACTTTCTATATATATTTATATATAGGTAAGAAAAATCTGGTATGACAAGCACAGATCACATCTTTTCATTGCCGAAGGCAAGAGAAAGTTCTATGCTGTGCGACCAGTCACATCAGATTTTTTTTTTTAAATTAATGCCTTGGATTATTTGACCAATAGCAGAGCAGCATTGATGTCACGTGACACTATTGTTTCGTTTATTCCACACTAGTTGCCGGCGTCACCACCTTCAGTATGAGCTCCACGGTCAGTGAAGAAGCCTGGAAGAAGCTTCCAAAAGAAATCCTCTTCGCTCCCGCCTGATTAACAAGCACAAGGATGCAATCTCGACAACTGATCCACGATGTCTTTTCTCCACGATTATTTCCATTTTAAAAACGCCGACCTCCAACCTTATCTTCACTTTCCTAGGTATTTATTTTCCTTTTTAATCCTTTTCATTTTTATTACATAATCGTAAAAAGATGGACTCTTATGTATATTAAATATAGAATGAAAATTATTTCATTAGCCTATTAATTATTTTGAATATGCTTTTTCGTTTTATAAGTATTCTCAAATATATCTAAAATAAAATAATATAATATCAAATTAAATCAAAATAATTTAACATGTGTGTGAGTAAATTGATAATTTTTTTTTCATCAAATTTGATGGAGATCATTCTAGAAGCCTCTGCATATGCGAGTGTGGGGATAAGAGTAACTATGGTATTTTTGTTCTCTTTCTCTGTGCAAAAGTAGCGCTCTACTTTATCTCTTTCTCGTCCATTCATGTGTTGTTGGTTGAGATCCCTTTTGAGCGTTGTTCGATTTGTTCATCTTCAGAGATTTATATTTGTTTTCTATTTTTAGATTTATTTTTATTCGTTCTTATAAGTCTAGTTAATTTTATATTTTAAACAATATTAGGCGAGATTTTTTAATTTATTATTCTTATTTTATTTTTAATGACTAATTACATCTAAAAAAAATTTCTATATTTTCTCCTAAATTTTTACTTTCTCTTACCTCTATATATATGTTAATATATAGAGAGGTAAAGTATTGGATTCATGTCAAAAATTCGATGTCGAGATTTTGATAGATATACACGTTTTGAGGTCCCCTGAATCCAAAAAAATAAAAAAGTGGTTTTCGCGACATGGTCTGTCTGTGTGTCTGGGAACAAAATATCTCAAGAACGGAAAGATCTAGGAGGTTGAAATTTTATATTTAAGTTAGGCCCCCTCCTGGGACGTGACACGAAGCTTTTGAACAAAATCGGCCAGAGTACTAGTACTTTACTGATGCACTTTTTCAGTTTTTTTCGATTTTCTCTAAATTCGAGCAACGATTTTTTTTTAATTCTATTTTTTAGATGGTCTTTAAAATGTATATTCTCATTTAGATTGAAATCTTCTGAAGACCATTTTACTCTTGTATTTCATAGGAAAGTTAGGAGAAATGGTTGCCATGGTAACAAAATATAAATATTTTCCCATACTTATAAATTTTACATCTGAATTCATATGTTCCGTACTGCCGGGAACTAAATATATGTCGACACAAAAAATCTGGTGTGACAAGCACAGAACACAACTTTCGATTACCGAAGGTAAGAGAAAGTTGTGTGCTGTGCGCCAGTCACACCAGATTTTAAATTTTATTTCTTGAATTCACATGTACCGTACTGTCGGAAACTAATCATATATCGACATAAAAAATCTTGTGCGACCAGTCACACCTGATTTTTTCCATAGCATTATTTTTTCTCTCTTTAAAATCCAAATTTTTCTAGGTTTGGTTTACAAAAGTTTCCACAAGACAATAAAAAAACAAACATATAGAAAAGCATTATTAGACTTTAATAGTGTAATTCATACATAATATTATTTATAAAATGAAATGTGAAAATTGCAAGTCAGCCAAGAGTAAAATAAAACTATTTTTATTTATTCATTTCGTCGAAATTTCAGGCGCTTCCTCAGGATGAATATGTTATCACAATTTAGATCGAGATCGTATGTAGTCTATGTGTCCTTTGTTTCTATAGCACGTATTGAAAGTTACGACGCTTTTGACTCAATTTCAAATAATACATACTCAATGTTCAAAGCATCGTCATTTCAGTCAATACATACTATAGAAACATAGGGCACTAACATATGGACAAAATTTATCGTTATCTATTATTATGCTATCTAGGTATATATAGGCCTACTGTAGTAGATAAAAATTGTGAGAACTTATTCGTCCTGAGGAAGGATGGGCGCCTGAAAAATCGATTTGAAAAGTTTATTTTATCCTTGCCTGCCTGAAATCCCATTTCAATTTGAATATTAACAGCCACAAAAAAGAATCATTATTTATTTATAAAGCATTAAAACATGCTTAATTTATATACAAAATTTTGAAAAAAAATTAAAATATTTTTCAAAATAATATTCACTTTTGTTCTACATTTTTTTTTTATAAATTAAATATCTTGAATATTTAAAACATATTCAAACTAATAAATATATATTCAATATCACGAGGGTTTCTTAATTGAGTTTGTCATGATAAAATTTTAATTGCTATTGGAGATTTTTGGAACTATCGTTATTGGCACTTTTCTTTGAAGTAAGGTGTCTTCTGCCTCGGAATTTTTTTCTATTTTTGCAAAAAGTTTTCCAATTTGTTCCAAACTCTTTCCATGCGTTTCCGGGAGAAAGATCCAAACAAAAATTGTTCCAAGAAACGAAATTCCTCCATAAATGAAAAATACGCCATAATCACCTAGAAAAAAAAAAAAACAAAGAATTAATTTATGGTTAGGCCAATGAAAAATTTATATATACGATTTATTAATTAATGTCAAAATTTGATGTTTTTTTGCTTCTTAAGTACTCAAACACCTGGCCAAAAGTGGCATTCCTGGGGGACAGGGCCGGAACTAGGAGATTTTTTAAGGGGGGCAAAATATAATTTGCCGCCCCTCCTTAAAATTTTCCCTGATCTCAAAAATTTTTCTGCGGAATTTTTTTTTTTTTCGCGGAATCAAATTTTCCCGTCCGAAAAAATATTTTACCTTTTTTTTAGAGACGCAAAATTTGCCGCCCCCTGATATCTGCCGCCCGGGGCAGTGCACCCACTGCCCCCCCTAGATCCGGCCCTGCTGGGGGATGAAAATTGTAAGAGCCCCTTACTACTAATTAAACAAGAATTTTGAGGTCCTTAACTGGCCACTCAATTCGCCCACCGGGGATGTCACAAATGAAAACAGCTATACTGTATAGTAGTGGTGTGATCTACCCGATTTTTTTTTAAAGTCAAGATTCATTTTTTGAAACTGTTTAAAAATCTTTCACATTATAATAATTCTATATATTGATATTTTCTAATAAGAGAATCGAAACTTAATTTTAGAAAATGCCATCTATAGTTAAATATTAAATTTCTTATTAGTGAATAAATCAATTACCTAGAGCACCTTGTAGTATTGGGTAAAGATTTAATGCCGTAAAACAAAATAAGTAGGCACTACAAGTTGTTAATCCAGATGCTAATCCTCGAACACGGATTGGATATACTTCGCCGATCATCGCCCAAGGAAGAGTAAGAAAACCAACAGTGCTGGTCAATATGTAGAGAATCAAAGTTGTCGTTGGTATCCAATTGAGAGATTTGGTATCCAAAAATAAATATAAAGCTAAAGATCCCATGCTGAGAGTCATTCCTCCTCCAGAAATTAAAGCTTGTGGTCTTCTTCCGTAGCGTTTCGAGACAAAAGACATGATTATTGTAAATACTAATCGAGTAAGGCCAATTAATACTGTAGCAAGATAAGAATCTATTGTAACGCCAGCCTTTTGAACAACATCCACTGCATAAAAGATTACAACAAATGTACCAGACATTTGTTGAAAAAGAAAGAATCCAAGCATAATTGCAAGTGGAATCAAAGTCTCTCTTCTGAAAAAAGCATCTTTCATTGAAACTCGTTGAATCGGTCCTTGTGAATTCATCTTAACAAAATTGGTTTGGTGAATTTTCATCATAGCCGCAGATGCCTCTTCATGGCGGCCTTTTCCAGCCAACCAAATAGGACTTTCTGGTAGGAACCAAGCAGCAATCATTGACATAATTGGGAAAATACAAGAAAGCCCAGCTACTAATCTCCAATCATCACGGATTAACCATCCAAAAATATAAACAATTAGTACTCCAAATGAGATGGCGATTGAAGTGCCGTTAATCAAAGCAGTTCTAAGGCGATCTTCCGCCACTTCTGCAATATAAACAGTAGCTGGAGTTGAGGCCATTCCAATGGCAACTCCAGTAAGGATTCTTCCTGCGTAAACTAACGACAAAGGCGTTGGATTTGATGCCCAAAATTGAGGTGAAAATGCTAATAGTAACCATCCAGCAAGGCATGGAAGATTAACCAGAAATAAGGCCATCCGTCTGCCACGTCGATCCAAAATTGGTCCACTAAGTAAACAACCGATGGGAGTAGCGATGCTGGTGATAGACGCTGAGAACAAAGAAAAATTTCATAAAATTACAAACATTTTAAAAAATAATTGGCATTTTCAAATTTCAGGAATGAAACATTTATAATAATTAAAATTCTTTGTTAAAAGAAGTATCTTGAAAGTCCCCGGTGGGGCCCATGAGAAGGCGCGGATCCACGGGAGGGGGGGATAGAGGCCCTAAATGGGCTATCTGTAATTCGAGTGCGATGATAGTGCAGGAGCATATTTCCAATGAACAAGCAATATCTAGATATTTCGTAATAAATCAACTCTATTTAATTTAAATATTTAAATAATTAAAAACAATAAAAATTTTATCCTTATTTCATTTACAATTTTGAAAAAAAGTAAAGATAAGAATTCTTTATTTGACAAAAAGGCGATATTGTATGATCAATGTCAAAAGATCATCAAAGTCAATTTTATCTTATTAAATGATTAATGATGAATTTAATTGAATAACCTTTTAAGATTTAAATTAGACAAAAATGCGTATTTTAAATTCAAATCAATTCATGATTATCTAATACAATTAATTAAATATACTACAAGCCATATCAAATAAATAAGCCACTTTTTTTATTCAATATTTATTTATTTAAAAAAGTAGTTTGAAAAAATAAACAAAATAATCTCTTAATAATTTGATAATTTAATTATTTTACCTAAAATGCTCTTTTTTGTGGGGATACATTTATATTTTCAAGAAATAAATTTTTTTTGGGAGTGGCATGGGCGTAACTAGAGAATTTGGCTGGGGGGCCATGGGACCAGCTATCCTCTGGGGCCCTGGAAAGCCCTATATTTTCTCAATTTTTTTTGGGACAGGGAGCTTTCTAGGGGAGGGAGACACGAGCCTTCTGGGGGGCAACGAGCCTTCTGGGAGGGGGGGCCAGGCCACCCCCGGCACCCCATAGTTACGCCCATGGGGACGGGGAAATAGAATTAACAAATTCAATCCCTTATAAAGTATCCCTGTCAATAAGATTAAAATAAAAAAAAAAAATTATCTCTCTTAAGTCATTAGATTAGAGTCAGACCTGACATGTTGTGGTTACTCTGAAGGGTAAATTTCATGGGAATAATACTGAGGTTGGTTCCCGTTTCCTTCCTCAGGAGGAGGCATCTCAAATGGAGTTGAATAATTTTTTGCCAGTTGGTGGATTTGAACTCGAGTTGTTATTTGCAATGATTTTTATTAAAAAATTTATCAAAATAAATTAATTTATTGCCCGTGACTCGTGACTCAGAGAGAAGACATTAGGTTCCCATGGCTAGGATCCCGGGTTCGCTTCCCGTCCCAAGCGAGAAAAATTTATTTCATTTGATTTGAATAGAAATCATTTGAAATAAATAAGGATGGAGTCTAAATGGCCTTAGATGCCGAAAAATTATTTCTTTTATGCCAGAAATTTTCAAATGATTGGCGGCGGTTTTGATAAGGAAAAGGTCTCGGATTTAGGTCTCCCCAGGGCCGGAACTAAGAGATTTTTTAGGGGGGGGGGGCAAAATTTAATTTGCCACCGCCCCATTCTTAAAATTTTTATACAAAATTCATATCATTTTACCTTTTTTTAGTAAATCTTTCTTTAATTGCCGCCCCATAATATCTGCCGCCCGGGGCACATGCACCCACTGCCCCCCCCCCTAGATCCGGCCCTGGGTCTCCCATACATACTTTGAGTCTTTATGAAGTGTTAGTATTCGACAGACACAAAGTTCAAGCAGGAGGTTCAATATAAAATCCCTATCCCCCTTCCCCATATTGCAGAGAGGTAGAAGTCTCGCTTATTTCGATCATCAATCAAAATTCCGAGGCCATAATTATTACAGGCCACACATCTGTTGTCTTTTCTATTATATAAGATTATAGAAATAAAATAAAGAATGATGGATGGCAATTCAAATTGATAAGCAGAAGTGATTTGTCGCTTCAAATACAAAGAGTGAGTGATACGCGTGTATCTTAATCACTAGTAAAACAACCAATTAAATGATCTATTTTTTTTTATGATAGGGAAAATATAAAATGAAATAGGTATTTTGGCCCATAAGGAAAAAATTAATAAGATAATATTGTTAAATAAATATTTCTATTGTAATAATTTACCAACTATTGATTTATAATTATTTTTGATAGTTGATAAAGATAAAGGTAGATTACTTAAAAAAAAAAACTTCAGATTTGATGACACAGTGAACTTATAGATATTGGGCGTATCAAATGTGTGAGTTTAAGACTTTAAAGATGCTAACATGTTAAGGAAGACGGGGCTTTAGTATCTCTGTTTTATTTAAAACAATTTTAGCCTTATTAAATTTAGAAGATTTTTTGTTCAGTTTGCAATTTGCATTTCATTTTCCTATTTTATATATCTCTTAATTAGTGCCCGAAAGGTATAAAAGAAAAAAAAAACATGTGGTTAGAGATGCATTGAACTTACCAATCCAGCTGGCGTGTTCGGTAGAGATGGCTGGATGGCCATCCGGTCCATTCTGTTTCATCTGTGGTAGTGCTACGGCGCTGAATCCAAGGCCCATTCCGGGGCCGATGCAAGCCAAATTGGCAGCCAGGCAAAGTGACAGCTGTACAAAAAGAAAACATTACTTTATCGCTAGCACATTGACTTAAGATAAACCATTATGTAATATGTACATTTGCAAAATAAACTTTTTTAATTATATCTCAGCTTTTCGAACGTAAAAATCATCCGTTCTGCGAGGACGATTCAATTTATTATTTGTGACCGTCCACATGAAAAGGTACCAAATCTTCACCGGAGTCAAAATTGCTTTTCATTTTGTCGATCACATTTTATAATTGTTTGCCTGAACTCTATTTTCAAGTTTTTCTCTTTATTTATATTTTCTCATATGTGAAGCGGAAAGTGAAAAGGGACCTCTTATCGGGAATTTCACAAATTGAGTTATTGGTATTTTCTTGTAGAGAATAATTTCCTTTGTTTTTGTTTTAATTTTTTGAAACTCCAATCAATTCACCAGATTAATCACAGATAACCCAATAGTTAGGAGTCAATCACTCTGTTCGTCCAAAAAACACTCTCGAAAATATTTTCTACGTTTTTTATAATTTGTTAATAATAGGAGAGGAATTTTAATTTAAAGAAAATTTTTACAATAATTTGTGTAAGCACGCTAACCCCTACATCAAGCCCGAGAGCTGATTCGAATTTATTTTATTTCCTCTTTATAATTCAAAGTCTCGATAATTTAAATTTTTCTTGTACTCGAATTATCAAGAGTCGACTTTACTAACACAATATATCTTCAGTCATCTCTTGAAAATTTCACTTCTCCAAAATTTTCTTTTCACTTGCTAATTTGGTTGCCTAGCCACCACTGACACCTCTTTTAAGCCGTCTATTGCCTAATTGACAATATAAGTGATAATAAGTCACTATTTACCTGTAAAAAAGTAGCTTTTAATTTCGATCGTGGCCTGACAACTGTTGCTTCGGTGTCTAACGCGCCACCAACTTTTTCAATCTGGAATAACAAATAGAAAAATTAATGAATTGAGACCAGAGATATTAAAATATAATTAATACACAAAATGAATTACAATTAATATTTACTTAGGTAGGGGAGGAGGGGCAAGGGGACCCAACCGTGAAAAAAATAAAAACAACCTATCACGAACTTTTTTTTTAATTTTCTACAAAAGTAATACAATAATAATTGTGTCTATGTTTAAAAAAGAAAGTGAAAAGTGAAAGTCTTGTCTTAAGATGCCGAAAAAACTAAAAACAACAAAAAAAAAAGTTATCCGCATCAGCTAGACCAGTGGATTTATTAATTCTTATTAATATCCGAAATGAATGTAAAAAAAGTAGCTATAAGTATTTTTTTATAGCCTAATATAAAGACAGATGAACAAAGTTTTAGGCTGAACGCACGCACCCCAATTGAGCAAAAACGTTTTCGGACAAAACGTTTTGTCCAAGCGCAAAACGTTTTACTAAATGCCAATGAACACCGATTGAGCAAAATATTTTGTTCAATGATGTCGAATCATGTCCAATTTTGTTTTGTCTGCTCGGTGAGTGCTGACCCATAGAAAAAACAGTTTTAGGTAAAAACGTTTTGTTCGAAAACGTTTTTGCTAAATTGATGTGCGTTCAGTTTTAGAGATGAGAAAAAATGTCATGAAACTAAAGGGATTTTCCCAAAATACTTTCAAATACTTATTTTCCTTGACCTAATTACTAAATCCTTAAATCTAGTTGTTAAAGGTGAAAAATAAAATAATGTCATGTGATTATTTTTTCCCGTGAGTGTCATATATATTTTTTTCGCGAAAAAATAGAAAATATTCTTTTTTCTCTGAAACATCCCTATTTTCTTTTTTTTTTTTTAGAGGTAGCTCGTTTTTATTTTCGATCTCCACAATGCCAAATTGAAAATATTGAAATTTAAAATTAATATATTTCAGCCAAATCGAGTTAATTAATTAAGGAGTTGCTACCACCCGCCAGTCTCAGGTGTTTAAATGGCTAAGATAATTTAAATGACAGTTTATTGTAAATCATTAAAAAATATGGATATGGCTGACCTTTGAACCAATTAATCAATTATATTGGCTAAATGTTTTAATTATTTAAAATTTATAGCCCTTATTTATACCTTATATGTTGACATTTAAATAACAAAAACACAGTTACGCAACTGTGCTAATATTTACAGACAAAGAAGACATGCTTCCTAGACAATTACTCTAATAGCTAACGCTTCTTTAAAATTCTAATCTCGAGAGTGTGATAAAAAAATGATTGATTTTCATTAAAAAAAAAAAGAATAAGATATATTCAATGACCCATAAAATTTAATTTATCTTAATTAGAATATCTTTAAAGACCTTAAGTCAATGTTTGTAGAGCGAGTTTCTCAATACGAGACGATCACATATTTAAGTTAATTAATGTAAGGTTGAAAAAAGTAGGCAGCTTTTGCAAAATATGTTAATTGGTAGCAGTGAAGACTGTTGAAGCAGATGATGTTTGCATCCAATGATACAAAAATATCAATGTTTCGATCACAATTCGTGAGGGACTCCCTTCAGGACTTGCAAATTGCCGATGCATTAGGCGTTTGAGTATATTTTTATTTTTTATTTAAATGAAATTAAGAACAAAAGATGATCTTTTTCCATATGTGTGTGAATAGTGCAATATATCTATTGATTTATCTACGCTATATTGGTTGAAATCTTTTAAAATGATCATTCATATACTGTGTACATACCTAGCAGCGGCGTAACTAGCCTTTGAGGGCGAGAGGGACAAAGCTCTCGCTGGGGAGCCATTTTTCGTTCGAGCTTTTTTTTTTACTAGCCTATACGAATCTCGTTCGAGCATTTTTTTGTAATTTTTCTCCGGATTTGTGATAAAAAATGAATTTATTATGAAATTTCAAAAAAAAGCCGGAAATTTTGGGAAAAAACTGAAGAGGGCAAATTTAAAAAATAAAATTTGATAGTCATAGGCATAAGATTAAAAAATTTTCGCTCCGCGGCTTTTTTAGTTGTTATATAAGAGTCGAAAAAATATGTAATACTAGTGAAGGACAATGTTTTGATTCTTAATGAAAGAATAATTCGTTCATTCGCGTCTCAAATCAAGGTCTCGGATGTTTTAGTTATCGTATTTAAATTAAAACTAATGAGATATAAAAGAGTTTTGTTTTTATTTATATTAATAAGTTATTAATACTATAATTCCGACGCGACATTGGATTGATGAGTCATCTTATAAAGTTAGATGAAGGTATAGATGACCCTGATTAATATTTGTTTGTATTTTTATTCTGTAAATAAAGAAAAGTGTTTAATAATTAGACAGGGAATTTATAAAATTTTAATAAAAAAAAAAGAGAATAATAGGCCTAAGTAGGACAAATTTTAAGAGAAAGGGAGGAGGGTGGAGGAACCTCTTCCAAACAGCAACCCTCTGCAATTTTGGAATGCTGTGCAATTATTATATTAATTGTTAAAACAAGTTTTAAATTTATATTTTACTGATATTTCAACAAATATATTTTTTAATTTTTTTTAAGTCCTTTTCGCTCTCTGAGGTCATTTAGAGCCGTCCCTATTTTCCAAATTAATTGGTATTTAAATAATTTTTGAGATCTGTGTATTTAATTAAGATATTATTATTCAATGAATGCCTCGATTCGGACGAGACTAGTCATAGTTATATTTAACAATATGTGAGTATGTTTATTTGTTGTTGGGCCTAACATCCGCCCCATGGCCCACCAAGAAAAAACTTGTTAAATTTTTCTCAGAAGATTTTTTAATGAAATTTCAAAAGACATCAAATTTGCATTTCAAAATTGCTAGTCTCGCTATTTTCTAAAGGCTAATCTAAAGTCGAAAGTTTATAAATATAGTTTATAATAATAATTTTAATTAATGTTTTTGAAATTTGAAATTTTTTGTTTATTGTTGAAGTTTAATATCTCTCAAAAATAAATAAATTTATAATAAAATTTCTTTCTTCTTGAATCGTTGTAAAGAAAAATTTTTTTGAATTAAATAAGTTTATTTAATTAGAACAAATTCGAAACGAAAATTTGTGGTCTGCAATTAATGTAGAGTGCTTAAAAAGTGGGTCGCGGCCCCCAAGGGCTGCTCGCAGGGGGGCCGTGAAGACTCGCAAATGTAACAAATAAATTATTATTACTAAAAACTTGGATTATAATTATAAAATTTCGATAATGTACTGAAAAGATTTACAACTGCTTTATAACATAAAGTTTATGTTATGTGGATGCATACACTCATTAATCAAAACAATAATAACCGTGTTTATTTTTTTTCACCCTTTTACTGTTAACTGTTAGTAAATGCATGCATTGATTAGAGAGTGTATTGTTATACGAAATTCAAAATTTATTTTTTTTATTTTGCCCATTTAGCTAGTCGCCATTAGGCTAAAAACAAATTCAAAATTATAAATAGTTTTTTAACCAAACTGAATTAAAAAAAAAATAGGGGAGCCGTGAGATACTGACTTGAGTTCCAAGGGGGCCGCGACTTCAAAAAGTTTAAGAAGCAGTGATGTAGAAAATGGACATCATATCTATTTGATCGCACAATATATAAATTATGTTTATTAAAGTTTTTATATTTGTATTACTATTATTACGGGAGTTTTTAGTTATAGACCACATTTGTATTAATTATTTATTAAAAATAGAAATATTGTTCAACGTTTCGACTGCTTATTCTGCAGTCTACAGTATTTATATTTTTAATAAATAATTAATAACAAATATGGTCTATAATTAAAAACTCCCATAATAATATAAATTATATGTTTGCGAAGAGACAAAAATTGCCTTTTAAGATTCTTAACAACGTAAAAAATCAATCTCTATATAATAACAAAATAAATTATATAATAATATGCTTATATTTGTATTATTATTCTAAAAATATTACAAATTCAAATGCTGAATCCAGAAAGGAGGAAAGATAACTTGTTTAATAGACTAGGCCTCTAACAAAAGAATTATATATTCAATTTAGAGGAAAAGATATAGGTATTTCCCAGTTGATATTTTTAAGAATTTTATTTTTAAATAATGATCATAAGTTGAATAATTATTATAATGTCTTTTTAAATAATATAGCCTATAAAAATAAATTAAAATGAAGACAAACTTTCGACCGTAGGTTCGCGTTTTTGTAAATTAAAATTAAATTTACAAATTAAACACCAGGTTCAAAGGTTTTATTAATCATAAAACTAACACTTGGTATTTCGACAATTCCTTGTCATCGTCAGAAGTGTTACAAAAAATTATCAATTTTAATAATTAATAAAACCTTTGAACCTAGTGTTGTAGTGCTGTAGTGAAGGCATTTTGTAAGTAGACGATTTACGTGAAATGCTCGAGAATTATCTAAAATTTAAAACAATTATACTATAAATACATTCAATGATTAGAAAGAAAAAGAGATTGGAGGGGAGGGAGTTGTTTGAGTTAATCTTTCCCCACCCAGGAAGTTCCTTTTTTTTATGAATCGATTTTGTGGTTTCCAATTTCGGAGAGGTGAGAGAATCAAATATCTTGGTGATAATAATATCACTGATAAAATAAAAGTGTCAAACTATTAAGCTTTTAGATATCTAAATAAACAAGTACCTGTATATAAATGTATAAGAAAATGTCTATATCTAGAAATGACTACAAATTGCAAAAATTCTCTTCGCAAAAGAGACTAGAATCCAAAAACAATTCACATATTTTGAATCTAATGATTTTTGGATTTAGGATCTTGAAAATTTAATAACATAATAGTGGTTTTGAAATTTTAAGGTTATAAGCAGATAAGCAGCCACGGAGAGAGTATGAAGGACAGAAATCGCCCCCCCCCCCTTCTAGGAACATTTGTTACTTATAAATAAAAAATTTAACAAATATTCTTCATAAAATAAAATTTAGTGAAAATCAAATAAATAAATAATTTTATTTATCATTTCAACTCGTAGAGCAATAAATGCCAATAAAACGGGCAGGTTACAATAGATGGTACAACTTAAAGTTAGAACTGTTATACTGTACCAGTATATTTGTCATAATACGTGTTCTAATTTCAAAATTACTAACTTTAAATTACTCTTACTTGTGATTTCAAATAACTCAAAATTTTGATAAAAAATATATTAAATGTCAAGAAAAACGGTATCTGGTAGTTTATTTCTTGGACAAAGGATTTAAAGATGGTATGTATTTATAATCAAAAAAAATTATTAAAATTTTTAATTATTTGTTCTTGACAGATGCATAACTGTTTCGGCCCAACTCAACAGCCATCCTCAGAACTGGAAAAAATATACATAATATTACAATTAGTCAAAATATGAGTATAAACATATACTATTATTGTGTATAATCATATTTTGACTAATTGTAATGTTATGTATACTAGCTACGCTACGGTTGCCTTTGGCAACCGTACCTTAGCTAGGCCCTGGCGGGCAGCGTCTCGGGATATGACTAATTGTTGTCCAGATAAGTCTTTTTCGAGTGAAAGTATTACTAATATTAGTAAAAGTATAGGAAAGTATATATATATATATATATAGAGTAGTAGGAGGAGCAGGAGTAGTAATAATAACAGGAAAAGTAGTATTAGTAGGAGGAGAAAGAGTGAAAAAGAGAAAAAAAAAGATGATAAAAAGTGTTCCCTAAATCGATACCATTATTGAGAAAACAATGAGAAATTTTGTATTGTTGTCAATTAGAAAAAGTTGTAATAATGTATGACGGAAAAACTGGAAAAAATTTTTTAGGGTTGTTAGGAGAAATAAGGGAGAAAAATTGAAAAGAAGGTTAAAAAAAAAAAAGTAAAAATGGGAAAGTTCTTAAAATTTTAGTATTAGAAGAAAGACTTATAATATAGAGATTTTTTCCAGTTCTGAGGATGGCTGTTGAGGTGGACCGAAACAGTTATGCATCTGTCAAGAACAAATAAGTTATTAAAAATTTTAATAATTGATTATAAATACATACCATCTGTAAATCCTTTGTCCAAGAAATAAACTACCAGATACCGCTTTTCTTAATATAATTATTGGACTGCATCCACACTCTTTCATTTTATATTAAATGTCGTGCATTTAATTAAAATAAATAAAATGAATAAATCAAAAAATTCTTATATGAGTTTAGGACAATTGTTGATATGAGTATTATTGCTTAGTACCATTATTCTTGAACACAGAAATTGACTTATTTCTTGTTTAAAAAAATAAATTATAGAAGGCCGGTGGTTCTTAATTATAAAATTTTATTAAACACTTTTAAAATGTATTCCTGTAGAAAATTCCCACTTTTGTTTTATTTCCATTGAGGCAAATTTTAGGGGTTTACGAACAGAAATAAAAACAAAAAAATTCAAAAGCTTTAATAACTGACCATAGAAATGGGCCGATCGTTGCACATGTTGCCTTGGTTCTGTCTGTCTCTCTAATGTGCGATTCACTTGCAGTACCAGTTGCTCTACCCGAGAGAGTCACTTGCGGAATGTCATGGTCTTGACAAGCCATTCACTCATGTATAGGCATTCGATTCCACGCGATTTTAACCGAACATACGCGAGCTCTTTCCTCTTTTATCTTTTATCTTTTTGTTGTTTTTTGTTTCTTCCCTCTTTTGTTAACACCTTGTTACATGTGATTTTTTTGAATATTATCAATATACATGTATAATTAGTGTATAAGCGGTTAGAACGGTTCCTTCTCTCTTGTGACCTTATTAAGCATTATACTAAATTTATGTAAACAACAAAAATTTGCGGTGATGGAAAAGTAATGATGAATAAAATTATAATGACCTGTGCTACAGGGTGCGTGACCAAAAGGTTGACAATTAAATAAAAAATTCCTTATTTTCATTATATAATGCTGTGCAAAAACAAGTTAAAAAAAATCGCTTTCCTTCCCCTAAATTTTCTCGATCACCCCTTCTCATTTGACATAAAAATGATTGAATCAAAAGCGATTGGACAATCACATACTACCATATGATATTGTCCTTATTTAGTACGTATTTTTACTTTTTTAATATATTTATAGATATGTTTATTAAAGCTTTTGTGGTTTGAAATATTATTATTAGGGAAATTTTTATCAAGTACTGTGTAGTAAATTTGTATTATTAATATCTTAAATAAACCACGATTATTGCAAAAGAATAAAAACAATTATGAGAGCTTGGATTATGCGTATATAATTTGACCTGAGGACAGTGGCGGATCCAGAGGTGTTTCTCGAGGGGGGGGGGTAATCTGGAGTGACTGGTGGCACAGCACACATTTTTTTCTTAATTTCGGTAATTTAAAGGCGCATTCTGTACTTGTTTGCCAGAATATAAATACAAATCAAATTTTTAAGTATTAATTTTTAAAATTTTACATTAAAAATACATTTTTTTTTTTTTTTTTTCGAAAAAAAGTATTTTTTTTTTCAAATCTCAGGGGGGTAATTACCCCCTTTACCCCCCCCCCCCCTTGTATCCGCCCTTGCCTGAGGAAGATATCCGAAACGTCGACTATAAGAAAAAAAAATTATCCTTGACTGTCAGAAACTCCGCTACTTCAATTTATAAATATTTCCTGTTTTTTTAATTTTTTTCTATTTCGCATACGGGTGTGAGTTGAAGGTTTTTGTTTTTCTAGCTAAACTTATAAATTGATACATCACTAATATTTAGAATTAGAGCTCTATTCTAACATTAAGAAAATTAGGGGCTCTTGGCCTAAATGAACAACAACTTTCTTATTTCTTCATCTTATTCAATTTTTTTGGTCCATTTTTCTTCATCCCTACCCTTTAATAGGCCTACTACTTTCTGGCCAAGCTGATCATGTAAAGTTGTGATTACTTTATTTTTTATTAATTTATGCGGTAATTAATTACTTCTACTCTACTTCGATTATATATGCATCTTAATTCGAAAATATCTTACTGATGATATTGCAATATTTTGCAAAATAATATATTATACAGTATTAAATATCGAATTTGATTGTATATAATTAGTAAATTATAATCTAATCGTCCTCCTATAATTTTTTAATCTTATATTTAATTCTAATTTTTATTAAAAAAAAGATAGTGTTTTATTCTAATTTCAAAAAGATTAATATATTAAAGAATTTAAATATTAACAAATTAATGATATATGAATAATAAAAAGATATCTTTTGCTCAGGGTTATACATGAGAACAAGTGCATGGGCGTACCCAGGATCAAATCTAGGGGGGGGGGCATAATCAGATCATGGTCGTCCAGGGGGGGCAGATCATAGTCGTCCAAATTGTGACATAGCTATTTTTTATATAGAGAGGTAAAGCCTTCGAATTAAAGGCCTAAAAACCCTCGAGTCCTAACAAAAAGAATCATTCCCCGTCACCATCCACCAATTTTGTTTGGTTTCATCACTTTATAAACATTTAATTTTTTTTTGTTGCTTCTAGGGGGGCAGCTGCCCCCCTGCCCCTCGCTGGGTACGCCCATGAACAAGTGCATACCAGTATATGCCTAATCATTTGTTCAATATGGGGATTTTTCGTATAAGTCTAGTTAATCAAATAATTATTTATTTAAGATTTAGTTATGCCCGAAGTTAGTCATTATTAGGGCTCGGATTTCGCCCTATTTGCCTTTTTTTGATTTATGGCTTAAAATTTAGGCCAATGTGATATGTATACGTTTCATGATATTCTGAATAAAATAAGAGGCATTTGTTAGTGCCTATAATGCCTATTTTGGCCGATTCTGGGTTTTAGTGCCTATTTCATCTATAAATGCCTTTTTTAGTGCCTATTTTAAGTTCAAATAGCCAATTTCAATTTTTTACGAGCTAAACATAGCCTAAATTTAAAATTTTTTGAATCATCAAGAAAATATTTCAAGGGGGGGGGTAAACGGGGTAATTACTCCCCCCTCCCGAGATTTAAAAAAAAAATACTTTTTTTGAAAAAAAAAAAATTTATTTTTAATGTAAAATTTTAAAAATTAGTACTTAAAAATTTGATTTCTATTTATATTCTGGCAAACAAGTACAGAATGAGCCTTTAAATTAGCGAAAGTAAGAAAAGATTGTGTGCTGTGCGACCAGTCACACCAGAGTACCAAAAATAAGACATCAATTTTTAAAATTTTTTATATTATTTCTTAATTTCTGCCTTTTAAGTGCCTTTTTAAGTGCCTATTTTTACAATAAATGCCTTTTTAAGTGCCTATTTTAATAATTTTTAGTGCCTATAAATCCGAGCCCTAGTCATTATCAATTAGTAAATCCAAACGAGGTAAAATTTCTAACAAAAGGAGCTAATCGTATGGTTAATCGGCTAAAAACTTTGTCTAATCAAAGAAGGTGATGCATTTGAAAGGTGTTTTTGATGAAATAAATACTTAAGGAAGACGAATGGCTTTGATCATAAATGTATATTAATAATAAAAATATGAATAAATCCATTGTTATTGAAATCATAAGTTTGTAATGAAACTTTGATGCTGAGCAGTTTGAAATAGAAATGGAAAGTGATTTCAAGAATGGCCGATATATGGCAGAAGCTGTGATTAATCTGTTCGTAGTAACGAACGGGATATCTGGGTTTACACGGTTCAAATGAAATTAAATGTCTTATCTCAAGAAAGAATTTCCTCCTTAATTATATGCATTTAAAATTATATACAATAAAGAAAAAAAAATAAAAATATTTTTAACGATAAAGTCGGCATAATGTCATGATTATCGAGAAAACTGATGGAAATCTAAAAAGTATTTTAATGGAAGAAAATTAATCTAAAATTTTATTTAATCTAAAAAATTTAAGGTTCAGATTAAATACCTAAGGATAACAAAAAATTCGAAGAAAGAATAATTGAATACATCACATGTTACTAAATTACATATTATGAGTAAGGTGCAGAGTTCTTAAGTATTTTTTTTTCTTTTAGTTTACGTAATCTTACTAATTGAAACCTATTATGAAAGGAAACAAACTGTTTGAGTTTTGCAATTTCCTAAGAAATTTCTTTCTAGTAAATACTTTTATTTATTTACTAGCTGTACAATCCGCCTTTAAACGTAGTCAAGAAACTCCGATTCTTAATTTTATTTTTTCTTATTTTGTTTAATATTCTTTAGTAAATTTTACTATCTTAAAGGTAATAAGTAAGCTCGTAAAAGCTCGGGCCTAGTTTACATCCCGTCCCAAGCGAAAAAATTTATTTTCATTTGAATTGGCTACCAATCATTTGAAATAAACAGGAATGGAGTCTAAATGGCCTTAGATGCCCAAAAAAACCTTAAACAAATTAAAAAAAAAAAAATTACAAGATGACTGTAGACTAATACATGTTCCTAATCATTTTTTTCTCTTTTATAAATTTTATTTAATTTTTTAAATTCATGTAAATATTAATATCTCTGTGCGCGGGGAGTATTTTGGAACCTTATGGAGATCTCAATACGTAGGGCCTATATTATTAATAACTAGAGCCTATGATCCAATCCATAAAAAATTTTCTAAATATTTTTCAATTTCTTTACTATTTTCTAAATTTCATTCGATACCAATTGATTATAAAAATGGGCTCAGACAGGGCCGGATCTAGGGGGGCGGCAGATATCAGAGGTCGGCAAAACAAAAAACAAAAAAAACAAAAAAAAAAATGAAATTAGCAGGTGTGGATTTAGACATTTGCCGCCTCTAGGCAGTGTACTCTTTTGCCGCCCTAGGCGCTTGCCTAGTTCGTCTCTTCGGAAATACGACTCTGGAAATTAGTTAGTAAGAAACTTTTGAAAAGTGAACATATCGCAATCAAAGGTATCCAAGAAATTAACAAATTCTATTTAACTATATTATGCATGATTTAAAAATATATTCAGTAATTGCTTGTAGCTAGGAATTGTAGATTAGAACGATAAGGAGAAAAAAACCAGCTTCCTTTTTCTAGTTTCGACCCTGGCCTCAGATGCCGAAAAAGATCTTAAATAATTATAAAAAAAAAAATCTTGTGAGAATTTAACAACTGTGATTCACTCAAGAGCAATGAATCGAAAACGTTTATAGGTTACTAAATTTACTAAATTTATATCTAAAACCTAGAAATACCTTATCTATTTAAAAATTGTTTTAAATAATTATCATTAATTTGAGGCGCCTGGTCCTTAAAATTTTTAATCCGTTTTCATGATAAAATTTATTATCGTTTTGACTATTATCTTTTTATCAATATCTTCCCTATATAAAGGAGACTTTTAATTGGGATTATTCTTTATTCACGTCTCTTGAACAAAAACGACAGGGGAAGAAAAGTGACACTTAACAAGGATGAAAATGTTTTAATAAATATTATTCTATAGTAGGTAATGTGAATTTGGGAGTGAGGAGGGGACAATTTGTATTGAATTTATTTATGTTTAAGTTATTTTAAAAAAATATAGGGCCAGACTTTTTCTTTTTTTTTTTTTAAACACTCACACTTTTTTCTCATTCACTCTCACATTCACACAGTCTCTTCGGCAACTCAGGCCATTTAAGACTTTTACGATAATCGTTATTTCATAATATATATTTATTTGGGGTCCAGGCATTCTTATTTAAGCCATTTGGTATCCAAATGGCTTAAATAAAATCATCGGACTGCCTGGGGTCCGAACCCGCGACGTTTGGTATACGAGGTTAGCACGCTAACCTCTACGCCAAACCCCGAGGGCAGGTCCAGACTTATTCATAACCCACGAATAAATGCCCGTTAGGCATCGGATTAACTGATGGTCGCCATCCACATACAGAACTCACAAAATATGAGCTCCTGATTTAAAATTTATTTTATTAACTAGCATTTATTATCAGACAAAAAAAAATCGGATTTAAGAAAATACTTTTAATTTTTCAAGTGTTAGATTAAAAAAATTCATTAGATAGTAAGTAAGAATTATTTTGGAAAGATGATACATAACTTATTTATTCCCTTAATCTCTATTAATATTCATTCTTAATGAAGATAAAATTTTTATATATCTAAGATATATAATATGAATACATTAGAATATATTCTTTACTTTTATAAATGAAAATGACGACTATATTGAAGAAACTTTGCATTGAAAGAAGATTTGGTGAAAATTTAGAGAAGAGAAAAATGTATGCCTATATATGGGCGTATCTTTGGTGAATTAAAACTTTAAATTAATTAAAGTAAAATTAAAAAAGGTAGTATAAATTAGGAAAGAATAAGTCAAATGATTAATCATGTTTTCTAAAATTTATTAATTTTAACTTTTTTTTCACAAGCTAAAATTATAGGCGTTGAATTGTATCTGAAAAATAATAATAAATTGCGATAATCCAAATTTAAAGCAGCTAAAAGAAATAATTTTTTTTTTTTTGAACTTCAATGAGCCCCAGGCCAATAGAAAAGAGGTAAAGTTGTTCAAAGGGTCAGGTGTTTGCTTCCCGTCCCAATCGACAAAAATTTATTTCAATAGAATCAATAGGAATGAGTGGCCTAAGATGTCCAAAAAGACCTTAAACAAAAAAAATTTGATTGTTTTGAAATGGCCAGCAGAGGCGTACACAGCCGGCATAGGCCCCCAAATATTTTTATTTTTTATTTTGTCAGTATTTTATTTTTCTAAATAGCCTAATACAAAATTGACACAGATCCCAAGACGGCATAGAGCACCAAATTTGAAAATACTTTAATTTTTCTAAATAACAAAAGTTGACCCCCCTCTAGGCTCAGGTAAAAACGGAAAAATTTAGAAAAAAAATAATAATGAAAATTTGTCTTTGATAAGGCTCAGGCCCCTCGAGGCTCAGGTATATTCGGTATTTTAAAAATATTTTTGTATATGGGTGGAGAAGGATGTTTCAAAATGAGTTTGGGCAGGAGAGGGCACCTCGAAAAAATTCTATACACGCCCCCGGGAGGGGAGGATAGAAAGTTAGAAAATTTAGTTTCCAGCAGTAAAATTCAAGATGTAAAGACGAAACAAAGACAGACTGTTTTGAGGGACCAACCAGGTGGCCTCGAAACGTGTATTTCCATCAAATCTTCTATTTAAATGCAATACTTTTTATTTATTAACATATATACTTAAAGAAAAGTAAAAAAGTATCAGAAACAACTATGAAAATTAAATAATCCCGTAGTCGTATATATAATTTCTACTTTTTCAAAAGATCTAATTAAATATTTATCTTCTGGGTGTTGGTGGTTTCGGGTGGCGGGAAAAGGGGGGGACATTTCCCGGGCGGACTGAAGCGCCTCGATACTCTCAAAAATAAATACTCTCTTTTATAAGATAAAATAAATTCATTCCAAAGGTCTATATCTAAGTAAGTATATCAGCTGATATTTTGCTCTTTAAATTTGAATGATGTAAAAATAAAATTCTTTATAGAAGAGATTAAGAATAGTATTTTGAAAGAATTTATAGTTATTTATTTAATTACTTTTTTTTTAGAAAAAAATGTTACAGGGTGAATGGGTTCATATTATGAAATATGAATAAAGATATCTAGCATGCATTAATAAAACTATGATCTTATTGTTTATGCCAAGAAACTTGATTAAGCTTAAAAATTAAAATTTTTATCTTTACTTGAATTTTCTAGTTTAAAATAAGTTTTTTTTTTTCATTCGCCAATTAGAATGTATAAAATAATCATTAGTAATTTCAAATATTGTTATATAAGTTAAAAAAATAATTTTTTAAATATCTTTTTCGGGCTAGTTTGACTTCATCTTTATTCTAAATAAATTGGTAGTCAAAATAATTTAATGCTCAGGGAGAGGGTGGGGGGGGGATGCAAATCCCTGATCGCCAGCACAAGAGGTGATTTAAAAAAAAAAAAATTATGTTAATACTAATAAAATATCTAAAACGTCTATTCACGTGTTCACCTTATGGAACATAACTCAAATTTTAATTAAGTCATCTGTACAAAATTTTATAATTAGTTTTACTTTCATACCATGATGAGCTTATTGGATTTTAATTAATTTATTATTATAATTTTAGATCTTATTCTGTACTTTTTGATTAGTTACAAGAGGCAATTTTAGCGGGTGGCAGAGCTCGTTACCAAAATTTGGTTGAGAAAATAAAAAAAATTAAATGCTCATTAATCTTCTAATTTCTAAACTTGGGAATGGATTCTGAGCTTTTTAGTTATTTATTTTTAAGTCCAAAAGAACGAATAGCAGGTAATTGTTAAATTTTTGGATTTTATTGGGTCATGTTGACCAATTTTTCTACTTTTTCGCGTTCGAGCTTTTTTTTCACTGCCCAATGAGATAAAAAAAATCTCTGGCCTTCTATATCAAGGGTATCGGGATCGGATCCCAGGAAGTCAGATGATTTTATTTAAACCATTTGAAAAGCAAATGGCTTAAATAAATATGTCAGGACCCCTTAATATCATACGAATATCTTAAAAAGTCTTATATGGCCTAAGTTCCCAAAAAGACAGCGTATTTGTGTGTGTGAGTGGGAAGAGGGAGTGTTTTGAAAAAATAAAAATAAACTTTTGGTAAAGTAAAATAAACTTTTACACTGGTCAGTAATTTCAGTTGGAACAGCAGTTGGAAACTATTAACATAAATAATCAAAAATAATTGATTAATAAATACCATAGTTTCAAAAAAGGTTCAAAATTATTTGCAAAGTCATATCTAGATATGTAGAAAATCATATTTAGGATTGTTAATATTACAAGAATTCTTCTATGCTACTAAAATATTTGATTCATATCGTTTTATTGTGTTTTGTCGAGAATTGAATAGTTTTTGAGATAATCACTTATTTTTGGGCTACACCAGACAAAGGCGGATACAAGGGGGGGGGGGGGTAAAGGGGGATAATTTACCCCCTCCCCGAGATTAGAAAAAAAAATACTTTTTTTCGAAAAAAAAATTTATTTTTAATGTAAAATTTTAAAAATTAATACTTAAAAATTTGATTTGTATTTATATTCTGGCAAACAAGTACAAAATGCCCCTTTAAATTACCGAAATTAAGAAAAAATTGTCTGCTGTGGGACCAGTCACACCAGATTACCCCCCCCCCCCCCCGAGAAACACCTCTGGATCCGCACTTGACCCCAGAAAATCAAGAAAAGGTCGCATATTTCAAAATTTCATCTATTTAAAAAATTTTTACATTATGATGAACTTTATCTAAGTTATCTATTTATTTAAGTTTAAGTGACGGTCTAAGTCTAGGAACTTTTGGCTCTTTCAAATCAAATGATAATTTGAAGGGGTCAAATTTCCCATTTAACGTATATTAAATCAATATTAAAATAATTATACACTTGATAAATTATATCTAGAGTCAGATACTTATGCTTAGTAATAGCTGATAAAAAATTATTTATTTTTTAATCATAACATTGACCTATTGAAGAATTAAGTATTCCTAACTCTAGACAAAAGGAAAAGGCTAATAAATACCAGACGCTTTGCTCGCTAGTAGATTAAACTATTAGAGGTGTTAATCACTATTTTTAATCACTTTTATTATTATATTATTTATTATTGTATACGTTTTTATCATTTGGAAAATCCTGCTCTTTAAGATGTGTTTGCAAATATTTATTAATATACAAACTTCGCAGTTCTCAAACAGGCAGATTATTAGATTAAAAAACAAAGGAATTTTTTTTAATTTAATATTTTTGGTCTATAGGGTCTATTTTTTTCAAGAAAAAGTACTCTAATTTAATTTAAGTCATAAAAAGGCTGAAAGGACTCAAAGGAATAAAATGAAAAATATAATACGCACTGTATATTAATCGGAATGGGACAAGGTGGGGCTAGTCTAAGGGGGGGGGGAGTTTAAAAAAAGTCATACAAGACTTTGTCCAATAATAAGAACAAAAATGATAAGGAAGGGACCAGGAAAATCAAAAGCACTTTTCAAAAAATTTTTTTTTAATATTTCAAGTTTTTTGAAATTGGAAAAAATTTCAAAAATAGGTCCTTTGCATCCGCCTTTAATATTCTTGGTTCATACCTACTTATCAGCGGCGTAACTAGCCTTTGAGGGCGGGGAGGAGGAGGCAAATCTCAACTGGAGCGCCGTTTTTTGTTCGAGCTTTTTTTTTTTTAGTAGACTACGAATATCATTTGACCTTTTTTTTCTGTATTCGAATCTCCATTGATTTTTTTTTTTTTTGTAATTTTTCTTCTGAATTGTGATATTAAATGAATTTATTATGAAATTTCAAAAAAAAAACCCGAGATTTCGGGAAAGAGAAGCAGGAGATTTAGGTAAAAAGCCGGAAAGCCGGATGGGCTAGGACGCTTATGTCGCTATCGAGGGGCGCCAAAGGCTTGATTTGCTTGAGGGGGGGGGGGCGAGTGCCCCTTCGGTCCCTCCTGAATACGCTACTGCTTCTTATTATCATCTTTGTTCTTATTATTGGACAAAGTCCAAGACCAACACTGAACATGACAAACGTAGAAATGCTTGTAAATAAAATGGCGCACAAGTTGACATCTATCCTTTTGTTTTTTTTTTCTAGTCTAAAACTCACTAATCCTGCTTTTTAAATATTTTTATTAAAAAAATTCAAAATATTATGTTGCAATTATTTTTTGCGACTGAAAATTGCAAAGATATAAGTGCTACACATGACATTATTGTAAAAAAAAAATATTTTATCTCAATCTTAAACTGATTAGTAAAACTAATTTTAACTAGTTTGACGTAAGCATAAAATAGTAATAAACCCAACTTTAATCCCTTATTATTAATGTTATTAAAGTTTTAAATATTGATAATAAGAAAAGATTAATTTAAATAATGCTGAATATTTTTTTTATAAAAACGAATATTTGTAAACATGAAAATAGAATAAGGCAAATTATTAATTAGAAAATGAACAAGAGATGTTTTTGGGGTATTTAGAACCTGAGGTCCTCCTCCACCGAAATCCCAAAAGCCCTAAGTTTGAAATTATAAAAAAATTATTATATTTTTTTTAAATTTGATGTGACAGCACTTCACACTACTAACTTTGGCCAGTCACACCAGATTTTTAATTTAAATGCTTTCAATTTTTTTTTTTTTAAATTATATTAATCTAAAGATTTTATAAATCCATTTCTATTTTATGTAAACAAAAATAGATTATATTATAGAGTCTAAAAGATTCCCAAATTAAAAGATTTCCTCTATCATTCTGAATTACAAATTGTCAGAATTGTTTGAATATAAATAAAATATGCTCAAAAGCTTGAAGAAAACACAATGGATTTATGTTACTTAATTCTTTTTTAAATAGAGACAGAAATATATATAAAATTTTTGTTTATTAATGGATTCAAAAAGATTTTTCAAACAATGAAATTGAAAAAATCCATTTATGTAATATTATCACTTAAATCCTTTGCTTTATTGACCCAAAGTTCAAAGAATAGAAGTGCATAGTGTCGTCATTATTATTAAAAAAATAATTTTTGCTTATTATTTTATAGTGATACCTAAGAATATACCTAAATAGGGGTTTCTAACCTTGGAATCTATTTTAAAAAATTATCTAATGCTGGACGCAGACCGATTGAGCAAAACGCTCGATGACAAAACGTTTTGTCCAAGAGCAAAACATTTTGCTCAATGAAAAACGCAAAGAGCTTTTTTGTGTGCGTTCAGCCTAACTTTTAAGAAATAATTAAGGAATTTGTTTATTATAAAATAAAGAAACAATGTTTGCTTGATATGGCGAATTTTATTCGCAATAAGTGGAACATGATTTTTTAACTAGCTCCTATGAAAAGTTATCTCTGGGAGAAATGTTAAAGAAGTCATAGGATGAGTTATGCATATAGGAGGAGTTTAAAACAGGAAACAAGTCTACTAATTTCAAAGAGTTATTTTATTAATATTAAACTTTAATTCCCTTTTGAAAATGAACAGGAAAATAAATTATCGGGATTCTTTGAGCCCACTAGTAAATTCTAAATTGCTGAAAAAAAAAAAAAAAATAATGAAAATATTTTCATGAAATTTTTTTCCCTGAGGATATTTATTTATTTATTTTTTAGGAGGGGGATCATATTAAAATGCAGACCAGGGCCGATTACGAAAGAAAATAAAATACCTATTCCTCCCATAATGGTTCAGTGGCTAAGAAATAATTAAACAGGAAAGTCTTGCCAATCCGGACTTCGATTCTCCAGCATAACGGCTAATCCGGCATGTTGAAAATGGTCATTTCTTCGAGATATATCAGCGAAAAAAAGGGTTAAGAAAACAAAGTCATTACATATTTTTTTTAATATTACATTTTATTAAATGATTCGGGTAATCCGGCATTTTCAGAATCCAGGATAGGGCCATTCCCGTTTTGGCCGGATTAGCAAGACCCTACTGTATATAAAAGAAAAATTCACTATTAATAAAATTAAATCATTGCCAAAAGATTAACTTTAAATTTTTCTTCACTTTCCTGAAAGTTTTTCTGGAATACGTCTCTCCAGTCATAAGTATCAGACCTGACACGATGTGGTTACTCTGAGAAGTCAGCTTTTATGGGAATAATACTGAGGTGGGTTCCCGTTTCCTTCCTTAGGAGATGGCAACTCAAATAGAGTGGGATAATTTTTTCGCCATGAGATGGATTTGAACTCGAGATGTTTTCAACTCAGGATTATAACTGTTTTATCCCCTCGGCTTATCTTAATAGAAAAAATTCAAGAAGAACAATTGAGTAAATTTTTTTAAAACAAATAGAATATAATTTTTAATCAACTTGTTTACATTAGAAATGAAAAAGTCCTTCAAGAGTTAAATTCATAAATTGTCTTTAATTAAAATATTTGTGGGGGAGAATTAAAAGAATTAACATTGCTATCTTAAGTCTTTTATTATTAATTGAGCTGTCTATCAATCATCCACGAGCGATTCTTAGTTTTATCGATTTCTAATTATTATCGAAATCTGAATAATTTTCAAATGTTTCTTGTCTATCAATCGTTGAACCGGTTAAGTCCTGGCACGAGGAGCTTTCATGACTGAAGACACACAAACTAAACAGACAGAAATTATCTGAAAAGGTTTCTTAAAAAAAAAAATGCTGAACGATGAACCCCCCTCCCCCCGTGGCTGAGAAAGTGGCTAAAGATGTTGACAATAGGGGTCTTCGATTATGGAAACAAATAATCGATTATCGATTATGAAAAATAATCATTATCCATTAATCGATTATTTCGATTATAGGAAAAAATAATCGATTATGAAAAAAAATCGATTATACCTTCTTTTTTTCCCGCTCGTGAAAATCATTTGATCTTTTTTTTACCATACGAGAGACTCGTATGAGACATCCCATCTTTTCAAACGCATGTTTCCCAAAAATAATCGATTGTGAAAAATAATCGAAAAAAATTTTAATAATCGATTATTATTAAAGGAAATAATCGATGAATAATCGATTAATCGATTATTTTGCGCAGCCCTAGTTGACAAATGGCAATTTTGATAATTTTAAAGTCAAGGGGCGAGTGTTCAGATCCCAGGCAGTTCGATGAAAATTTATTGAAATCATTTGGATACCAAATGGTTTAAATGAATGTGCCTGGATCAGCGAACATGTATCATAATGAAATAATTAATATCGTTAAAGTTTACATGGCCTAAGATGCCGAGAAAACTTTGAAAAAGTTATGGCTGAAAATAGTTGACTTTCTAAATTAATTGGTAGCTAATACAGAATAACTCAGAAGAATTTTCATAGACGGAGACAGGAAATTCAACCCCTAGGAGAAGAAGCGAGACTTTTATCTCTTCTGCCCAGTAAATCCAATCGCCTTCTTTATTATTAAATTAAATATGATTCAATTATACTAGGTGGAAGTCTCCACGACCCTTGAATTCCGATGATCTCATTCTTCCCGTCTAAGAGTCAAGGTCCAAGATCTTTATTAGGATGTCTTCACAAATTGTTTCAATATCATTTAATTAATATAAAATTTTCTCAATCCAATATATTTTTATTTATTTCGTTTATGATAGGATGGTTATCTATATTATTATTGTCATCACGCCTTAAAATATTCAAATGGGAAATTATAATACAAGAATATTCGCTTTTCTAAAGAGAAGACCTTGACATTTCATGACCTTCTATTCAAACCAAATTTTATTTATTAATTAGAAATAATTCAAACAAAAAAAAAAAAAAAAAATTAGATTAGCACAAATGGTTTGGTTTCTAACAATCTTCAAAGAATGATTTGACATATCGAAGGCATATTTCTATTAATATCACCGACGCATATGGTCCATTGGTGGTTATCTGCAAATGACGCGGATGCTCTTTAACCTTGGGATATATCGGCAAGTGTTCTTAAAGCTTGGTAGCATCCCCCATATGTCCACGATTCGGTATCAATTGGAAGTGCTGCATAAATTACGTCTAAAAGTTAGAATCTATAAATATTTAAAAAAAAATCAGGCATCGTCAATGTCTTATAAAAATATTATAAAATTAATTTAAATATTAACTACTTTTACTATTAACAAGAAGGCGAAAAAATATAACATTTTTATCAAGCATAACCTTGCATCTCTGAATTAAATGATATTTAAATTAAAAGAATTTTTATCATAAATTATGTTTACAAAATATCCTAATCGTAATAAAACCATTGTTGGGCTTCAATAAGAGGTCATTTATATTCTAAGTTCTACCATCTTTGTTTTGAGGTCAAGACATTCGCTTTAAAATGAATATACAGTATTTTATTATTTATATTTAATATCATTTAACTTATGAGCAGCTCCCTTGCTATTGCTACTGTCAAAGCTATTGGAAAAAACTTAAATAAATTTTAAGGGCGCAAAAGGAGTTTGTGCTTTTTTTTGCTTTTGTATAAAATGTAGGTTTGCTTAGGGGCGGTTTTAACACTCAAGCAGGTCTATTCTCTAAAACAGAATTAAATTTAATAAACAAATGGATGATAAAAGTAATGTAAAAACAATCAACGTTTTTTTTCTCTCACTCACACTCACACATACATTCACACAGTCTTTTCCAACTTACCATTCAAGACTTTTTGACGATTACCGTTGTAATTAATATATATTTGGGGTTCAGCATTTCTATTTAACCATCTGGTATCCAAATGGCTTAAATAAAATCATCGACTCCTGAGTCCGAACCTGCGATGTTTGGAATAGGAGGTAACGCTATCTACTACCCAAACCCGCCCAATCAGCGTTAAAAATCTATTCTCTAAACAAAGTTTTAATATCAACGTAAAATGTTCTTTTATTTCAAAGCTATCGAAATCATAACTTACTTTTTTAAGACCATTTTTATTTTAAATACAAATTTAAAATATTAAATCACTACCTACTAGACATACCTTAATTTTTAACCCATTTCTAAATGTTTCTTTAATTTTTTTTACAGAATAGCTATTTGAATGGAAGTGTTAAAATGAATTAATGTTGTTTCAGATGTTAAAGTATCGTTTTTGCTTAGAGAAGCCTGAAGGGTTTTCACTCAAGAACTTAGATTTGATTCACTTATGTAGATGACAATATTGTAGGGGGAATGACCAAGATCAAAGACGAAAAATAGAAAGCAATTAAATTGCTATAGAGACAACGAGTTGAAGAAAGACAGAAACACAACTCGACGCAGACCATTATTACTCAACAAAAGGATATTAATAAGTATAATATAACTGTATTTTAAAATAAGCCTGCTCCATGATTATCTACTTATAGAGAACTAAAAGTGATAATGAAATTTTAATTAAATATTTAAAATTCTGAGTGATTTCAGTTTTCTTAGTATTCATAAGAGATGGGGAAGTAAAATGTATTGAATACCAATTAACATTTATTATATAAGCCTAGTATCATAAATACCAGTGAATCCCATCTGAAGTATTAGAGTATGTCATTAGTATTAACTTTTTAATATGAATTTTTATCGAGACAAATTATAAAACAGACATCAACAAAATCTAGCGCATATAAATAATAGATTTAAATCCACTATAGGCATAATTTTAGGGGTGAAAAAATAAAATTTACAGTCGGTAATTCGAACTATTTCATAATTCGAATTTTCTAGCTGTAAACTTCGAAAAAATGCTGTGCATTTAGATACGCTCGATAACTCGAAATCTTTTTCGTAAAAAGAGGAGAGGGAACGTTCTATAATTCGAACTAGGTCATTTAAGCTCTTTATAATTCGAATTTTTCCTACTTTTTCTAATTTTCCGCGTAATATTTACTTCCTTTTAGCCCAGCTTAACTTCCCAATTATCTTTAGTTTGTAACGATGCGTTCAAGGCAGAAGTACGTCTCCCTTACTGTTTCCGAAAAAATTATTGCGGCCGTGGAAATTATTGTTATTGTTCTAAAAAAAGATATCTCCAAAACTGTCACTATTCCATCATCAACGCTGTCTACAAACTAAAGAATAAAGAGAAGACATTTTATTCGTAAATATTTTTAAAAATATAAAAAAAAAAAACTCTTAATAATTCGAATTATTTTTCTTTTCTTTTGATAATTCTGTCTCGATATTCTTCTTGTAGTTCTTTGGATTCCGAATTATCGAGAGTCGTCTGTATTTTATAAAAGTGTGATGAATCTAGCGGGCCGGGAAAATGTTCAAGGCGGGCTGCGGGATGGCCACCCCTGGTGTAGATAGTTGGATAGAGACGAAAGAGTGAATTTTAATGTATTCGCTCAGGGACCCACATCTTGTGAGTCTTTCCAAGTAGAGGTATGATGACCATTGCATGGAACGACTAATCAAAATATATATCACGCCACACCTTTAATTTACAATAATAAAAATAATTCACGTATTTCCTGTTTTTCTCACCTTAAAGTGGATTTTTGTGCAATACTTTGATGTTTTTGCGTAAAAATTAGGATAAATAACTAGTTGAAAACAAGATAGTTACGGAAATAGATAAAATAATAAGTTTTTATAAATATTTAAAAAGAAGAGATACTATCTTGGAAATCTTTTTCGCTTGTGTCATAGTTTTCAGATTAGCTTGTTTGTCATTTGTTATGAATTCGGTGAATTTTCTAAACGTCTTTAAATGTTTTTACAAATATAAATAAGATAATACAATTTTACTCTAATGGAAATTTATTGTAAATTAGAATAAAGCTTTTTGTCAGAATAAATATTGATTTTTAGATTCCTAAGGGTGATCTAACGGGAGTATGTGAATCAATAATTTTTCAGAAAGTTGAAAAAAGATTGTAGTTAGAAAAAATACAGAAATTGTTCATTTAGAAAAATTATATTTGAAAAAAATTTTTCGTTTCTTATACCCTTTAGGGTTCAAATTTATAAATTGTTGAGTTTTCTAGATTTTTCTTAATTATTAGTTAATTAATTTATTCCTAAAAAATTTGGTATACTGAGGGCAAAGAAAAGAGAAAAATATTTTCTCAACCCAACCTAGCCTATGTTTATTTTTGTAATCAAAATACAAAACAATTGCAAAATAGCTTCTTTGCAAAACAACCTCTCTATTTTACCTATTCTTATCAGAAATCTTAAAGATAAGTTATTTAAAAAAATTAATCCCTATATTTATAAAATAAATAAAATTAACAAACAATTACTTTTTCTATTTCTACTCTTTCAGTGATCCGACCCTAATCCAATTTAATCCATCTAAGGAAGAAAAGACGTAATATTATATTTCCTTCTACTAGAATCGGTTTTTGAATTAAGCTAACAAAATTAGACTTTATATTTTTTAGTGATGCTAAGTGATATCATACGGATATGCCATATTAATATCAAAAACAAATGAAATCCCTTAGAAAGGTTTCTTGTTAGATTCTTACGAAGTGTCAATAATATTGTTTGGTTTCTAGATCATATGTAAAGCTCTTTCTCATTGTCTAAAATATCGTCACAATAATACATGTGTATTTATCGATCGTCTCGAGTAACTCTGGATTAAGAGCCCCTGAGGGATTTAATACCAAATGACTTAATTTTCAAGATGGCTTTTTTTTTAACATTCACACTTTTTTCTCATTCACACAATCTTTTTCGCCAACTTAGGCCATATAAGACTTTTAACGATAGTCGGTATTATGAAAATATATATATTGGGGTCCAGGCATTCTTTCAAGATGGCTTCACAAACGAGGAAAATTTTTGAAAATAGGCAGCTGTCGCTGATTTACAAAATAAATAACAATGATTCGATAATCTAAATGATAAAATTCTTTCGAAATTTGATTAATAAACAAAAATATTTATCTGCGTTACATTAAGAAATTAGGCAACTTGATTTATCAAAATATTAATTATATAAATTTGAATATTTCACGTGAAAATATTTTCCTCTTTTAAAGATAAAATTTATCTAAAAATTAGTATAGGCCTATAGTCTATCTTCGTCATGATCATGAGTTGATTTATTTTTGTTTTTTCTGAAATTATTATTTTTTTAAAATTTAAGTTCTTTTTCGGCAGGTCATTTAGACCCCGCCCCCTATTTATTTCAATTGATTGTTAGATTAATCAAATGATATACAATTTGTCTCTTGGGGCAGTAAATGAATCCCTAATTAGAAAATTCTAAAAACGGAATAACATGAAAGCAATAAAATTTGTATATTTCAGGTAAAAATATTTTTCTTTTTAACTTTTAAATAACCCTCGGGCTTGGTGTAGTTAATAGTGCGCCTGCCTTGTATACCAAGGGTTGCGGGTTCGGATCTCAGGTGGTCCGATGATTTTATTTCAGCCATTTGGATACCAAATGGCTTAAATAAGAATGTCTGGTCCACAATAGATAATTACTAAAATACTGAGTATCGTAAAAAGTCTTATATGGCCTAAGTTGCCGAACAGACTGTGTGTAATGTGTGTGTGAGTGTGAATGGAAAAAAGTGTGAGTGTTTAAAAAAAATAAAACCTTTTAAATAAGGTGTTATCGATGATCTGAAGAACACGGGGCGGTATAAGCAACAGCGACGACCACCTCTCGTTTACGTAGGAAATAAACGAGAGGCGACATCGCATAGCACTTTTGAATTACTTTCATGTTACCTCGTGAGCGGACGACGACCTTAGAAGATTTTGTAGAGTTGACATTTCAATATTTAGATTTTAAATGATTAATTATTGATTGCGCCCGTGGCCGGTGGTTAAGAGAGAAGAAATAAAGGTTCGCTTCCCGCCCCAAGCGAGAAAATTTTATTGAATTGACTCCCAATCATTTGAAATAAAAAAAATGGAGTCTAGAGTAGATGCCCAAAAGAATTTAAAAAAATTTATCGATTGCTAAGGTGACAGCATAATATAATAATTTTATGTTTATACCATATGTTAAAAAATTAATATCTGGATTGCAAAAATGTTTATATTTTAAAAAAAATGCAGATTTTGAGGTCTCACGTGCTTGCTAAAGATTTCACACCTCATCTCGATTTGTTAGTTGATAGGGATAATATATTTTAAGAATTACGTATTTAGATATTATGGAGAGTATCCTTCCTACGCCAACCACTTGACAGCGATGTATGCATGGTAGCCAACCAAACTTGCGTCAGGGGCTCTGCTCATAAGGGAATGGCTTAAAAATTAAAGAGGGGGGAAAAAGTAAAAAAGTAGAAGGCACTCCAAGCGGCGAGTCAAAAATATTGAGAACTGCACTAAACTATGAGTTTGTATTGATTGGCATCCAAATGACTTAAATAAAATCATCGGACTGCCTGGGGTCCGAACCCACGACGTTCGGTATAGAAGGTAGGCACGCTACCAACTAGACCAAGCCCGTAGGCAAGAAAATTATTATTCCTACGTATTCTAATCCAGTGCCTGCTTGAGGATTTGTTTACATTCACAGAATACATCAATGCAAAGAATACATAGATATTCTCTATATATTTCCTAATGAAGAAATCTTAACTTTAGGAATTAATAACTCAAAAAGTTATAGGAATTACGGGATCCGAGTATTTTTCCTGAACTCTCCATAACGTCCTCTATAAGCCTGCAAAATTACGTTTCAAAATTCCAACGGGAAGTTGGTCAAACAGAGCGTGACAGACAGACAGACAGGACGGACACTCCGCCATTATATATATAGATCTTAATAAAAATAGCCAGAGTTCTTAATATGGATAATCCAATCATATTATAAAGATGATGAGATAAAGTTGAGGAATAAAAGATAATGAGGGGCTTTATCCCCGCGATGTTGAGATATGCTCCCTCCGCGTGGGCAGGGGGAGTTGACGACTTAGCCATATAAATACTCGCAAATCTGCCGACGAGGAAATAATATTATACCTGCTGATTACGGATGAGCGAATTTGTGCACAGAGAGACATTCTATTTGTTAGTGCGAACTCATTAACTAGCTGCAAAACATGAAAATTAATATTATTCCGAAAATCAGTTTGAGCGGTGCGACTATTCGTCAAGTAAGTGATAAATATTCTTTAAAAAAAAAATTTTTTTTTCTTCAATTCTTAAACATTTATTAAAAGGATATAACCTTTTATTAAAGTGATGTGGCGACCACAAAACTGCCCGTGAAGACTTTTCCAAAAAAACACGCAAAAAAATGCTAAAAGAAAATTTGAAGGAAATAGTGGTTGCAGCTAATAATAAAAAGAATTATTTTTTCAAGTGAACTTAACGTTCCGGTTACAAATTGTTACCCTCTTCAGGGTTTAAAAATTGACAATGCATTAGGCGTTTGGGCATGAAGGTTTAATTTATATGTAAAAACAAAAGATGAACATTTTCCATATATGTGTGCAATGTTTGTTGATATCTGGGTTCTATTCGTTTTTTTACGAAAAAATCTCAGATAGCAACAACCATTGCACTATTCACACACATATGGAAAAGGTTTATCTTTTGTTTTTACATATAAATTAAACCTTCATGCACAAACGCCTAATACATTCACAATTTTTAAATCCCGAAGAGGGTAACGATTTGTAACCGAAACGTTGACTTGACTTGAAAAATAATTCTTTTTATTATTAGCTGCAATCACTATCTGCTTTATAGTCATCCCTACTTTATTAAAATTTGTTTGTTTTTTTTTTAATAAATAAACATTCACACTTTTTTTCTTATTCACATTCACACTCACACACACATTCACACAGTCTTTTCAGCAACTCAGGCCATTTAAGACTTTAGACGATAACCGTTGTAATTAATATATATATATTTGGGGTTCAGGCATTTCTATTTAAGCCATCTGGTATCCAAATGGCTTAAATAAAATCATCGGACTGCCTGGGTCCGAACCCGCGACGTTTGGAATAGGAGGTAGGCACGATACCTACTACGCCAAACTATGGGGCATTAAAATTTGTTAATAATCATTTGTTTTATGGTAACAATGAAATTTTTATTTACAATATCTTATATTTTTCCCAAAGTTAACAGAAATAAATAATATTTTGCTTACTTAATTATTTAATCTCATACACTGAGAAAAATTTTTGATAATCTTGTATATTTGAAGATTAAGATAACCTAAATAATTTTTGCTTATTGATAATAGGCCTAACTAGTAAAATCTTCATGGTAAAATGTTTTAAGGTGGGAAAAAATGGAAAAGCTTTTTTCTCCAAATATATTTTAATAACAAATAATTAAAGATTTCTTCTTTTGGAATTATTCAAACTCATTTCTATCTTATTCTTATCCGAGAATTTTTGGCGAAATTTATTGTGAAGTGGAGATTAAAGGGAGGGAGGTAATAGGAGGTATAGTATACCCCGGGTATTAATGATTTACTTCAGGATTCAAGTCAGCAGTTATAAAGAATTTTAGATTTATTTAAAATGATAATATTTTTTCTGTCCAAGTAACCCCCCCCCCCCCCCCCCCGGGAGGGGCAGAGACCCATCTAGTGGGCTCATTTTCCAGAGAGGATGAATAACAAATTATACCGTATTAAAATATTTAAGAGGAATATTATTAAATATGATTCACTGTTTATACATTTACTTTTTTTTTTATCAAAAATTGCAAAATATTTGTTTTATTATAATGAATGAAACACTTTATAACGCTGTTTTTCAACATTATCTAACAATTACAGTCATAGCCAAAGAGAAATGGATGTGTCTCGCCTCCAGCTAGTGGCGAGGGATGTTTTTAGATTGCCTAGAAGCCTACCAATATCTTCTGCTAATGACACAATGGTTAATCAAAATATCCACTATTTTGAGAATTGAGATCAGCCCTACTATTCCTTTAAAAGACAAAACGAATAGTAATTCAACAAACAGAAACTAATGGAAATTTCGGAACTAAAATTATTTTCCTGTAATCTTTAGAAGATTCTCATGAATAAATAAATAAATAAAATCCAGGGGGAAAGATAAAAAAAAAGAAAAAAAAATTTATAAATAGATAGAAGTTAGATAAATACTCTAATTACTTTAATTCAGGGCTATTCAAATATAGATTACCAGTATTAGCGATGAGAAGTGGCTATAGACTTTGAATTGGATATAGAAGCCAAGAAATTAAATAAAAAACTTTTATTTAATTGTTAATCGTCGACGTTTTGGTCGCAAATCACGACCTCCCTTAATCGTCCTGAGAAAGGTCGTGATTTGCGACCGAAACGTCGATGATTAACAATTAAATAAAAGTTTTCTATTTAATTCCTTGTCTGCAACGTCTCCTTTATCCAATAGATTATTAGATAGCAGCATTATATTAAGATTTAGGGCCGGTTGCTTCACATCTAGTTAACTAACTATCAATCGAATAAGGTAGTTGACTTTCGAGTATTTTCACATCAAGTTAAGTTAATCATATAATTAAATAAGAGTCCAGGCCGATATTAGTTAGCAAAGGCCCAAAGTTCTGTATGAGGCAAAGGAGTCTTATTAGAAACACAAGTATCATACATTTTTTTTAGAAATTAGATTCATTTTGTGATACGTGAAGTTTGGAAGCAATGGCAAATTAAAATGCAATTAGACATTGTTTTTTTTTTTGGAAATTTTTAAATTTTTGTAAAAAAAATTAATTATTTTTAATTCGACGGATATTCCGGCCTTCATCATGACATGTTCTATGTTTGCTTCGAGCTCTTGGCAACTCCTGACACTGAACTCGTCGGATGTCATGACTTGTCGTTCAATCTAGCCAAGAGCCCCTCTAAGCTCGAAGCAAACATATAACATGTCCTGATGAAGGCCGGAATATCGACCGAAACTTTGACAAGTATATGAAATAAAGCAGAAAAAGAGAAATATATTTTTTCTTTATTTGCTTGTGTGTGTGTGTGTGTGTCTGCGGTGTGTGTGTGTGTGTGTGTGTGTGTGTGTGTGTGTGTCTGGGTTCAATTAAAAGCATGAAGGAATTGAGCTATGAGGCTAAATATATAAGTTAAACACCCCTGGGAGCGTGAAAATAAGCTTTTAATCAAAATCGGCCAAAGAGTACTAGTACTTTACTGATGTAATTTTTCAGTTTTTTCGATTTTTCTCAAAATTTGCTCCAACATTTTTTTTTTAAATTCAAAAATCTGGTGTGACTGGCGCACAGCACACAACTTTCTCTTACCTTCGGTAATCGAAAGTTGTGTACTGTGCTTGTCACACCAGATTTTTTGTGTCTACATATATTTAGTTCCCGACAGTACGGAACATATGAATTCAGATGTAAAATTTATAAGTATGGGAAAATATTTATATTTTGTTACTATGGCAACCATTTCTCCTATCTTCCCTATGAAATACAGGAGTAAAGTGGTCTTCAGAAGATTTCAATTGCAAAATGAGAATATACATTTGAAAGAGCATCTGAAAAATAATTGATTTTTGAATTTTAAAAAAAATCGTTGGAGCAAATTTTGAGAAAATCGAAAAAAACTGAAAAAGTGCATCAGTAAAGTAGGGGAGACCGGGGCAGGTTGGCCCACTAATTTTTATTTCTTTTATACAATTTTTTATTTAATCATTTTCGTTTATGTTTTCATTTTAAAATGTTGGTGTAACCTTAAGCTACCATAAGGTCATCGTAACAGTCTCCTAAATTAATGTTAACATTTAAAAAAATAATTATTTCTAAAATATTTCGAGTGGGCCAACCTGCCCCGTGGTCGGGGCAGGTTGGCCCGGACCTCGGGGCAGGTTGGCCCGGAAGGCATTTGTTATTTTTATATGAATAAAAATGCAAGAAAATAATTTAAAACAACCTAATTTTGAAGTTTATTTTAAATTATAATTGGTTATTGCAACAGTTTCAGTAATAAATGAGTACTAAATCAAAAAAAGTATATCGTGACCTTCAAGAACTTTTCCTTTTTCAGTTTTTCTTTTGTATTTACGAATCACTGTTATAACCGTGGTTCAGAGGTTGGGGATGAGAGTCAGAATGCTATGAAGAGGATTGCAGACACCTTACTTGGTCTTGGCAAGTTGGCAAAAAGAGTATCCCAACAAGGGTCCCAACTTTTCTCTCCCAACGCTCAATTTGTGCTCTTTTGAAAAATCTCTTAGCCCTCGGGGCTTCGTGTAGAGGTTATCGGATACCAAATGGCTTAAATAAGAATGCCTGGACCCCCAAAATATATAATTAATAATACAACGGTTATCGTAAAAGTCTTATATGGCCCGAGTTACTGAAAAGACTGTGTGAATGTGAGTGCGAATGGGAAAAAAGTGTGAATGTTTAAAAAAAAAAAAAAAGCGGAAACACTTCATATCTTCCCGAACCACAGATATTCAAAGAACTAGAACGTTTTAGAAAACAATAAGAACATATTAATATGTCTGATAACAATTTTCAAAAACACACGTGCTCATTTATGATGCAAAATTTCCTCCAATAAACTCTCAATGACGGCCAGTATAACCGATATTTTTATTTTGTTACTTTTACATCATTCATTGCCACTAAAATTGAAAAGATAAAACAGGGTTTAACGGTTTCATACATACAATGGCAAAAAATCGAGTGGGCCAACCTGCCCCGTCATTTTTGGGCCAACCTGCCCCATCCTCATATTTGAAACAATTTTTATTCCGCACAAATCCCGTTGATGTTTTTTAATTAATATGCCATGGAGAAATAATCCTTATACTCTAACCTTTAAACATAGTGCTCACTTTTTATCCTCGAAGTAACCAAAAAGTAGATAAAACAATTTTATTCAACTAATAAAAATTTGCTCCAAGGTGCAAAAAACGAATAAATGATCCAAGCTCATGCGAATTTACTCCGATCGCTATAGTTGTTTTGGCGGAAGGTGTGTGGCAGTGCTATTAACCTTCATTCTGATCCGTATCACAATCGTCCAATTATTCTGCGAAATATCGCGACTGGGCCGACCTGCCCCGTGGGCCAACCTGCCCCGGTCTCCCCTACTAGTAATCTTTGGCCGATTTTGATTAAAAGCTTATTTTTCCGGTCCCGGGGGGTGTTTAACTTAAATATAAAATTTCAGCCTCATAGCTCAATTCCTTCATCCTTAAAATTGAACACACACCCACCCACCCACCCACCCACAGACAGACCATGTCGCGAAAACCACTTTTTTGGATTCAGGGCAGCGGCGTAACCAGCCTTTGAGGGCGGGGGGGGCGAAGCTCAACTAGGGCGCCGATTTTCCAGGGGGCCCCGCCCCCTGGACCCCCTTGCTCGCCTTCGGCGAGCAATTGCCCGCCTTCGGCGGGCAAATTTCTTGCATCCAATAATTTTCTCAGCGAATTTGTTTATATTTACATGTTTTTTAATGACACCTGTATGATTTTGTTTTGATTTTTCTTTGCTTTTACGAAAAATGTCGTTTTCTTCTGTGATTATTTCAAAAACTATTCAGTTTTCGAAAAAATATCAAAGAATAAAAACTTTTTAAAATTGAGTATTTTATTTCGACGGGCATGCAAATGAAATTTTATTTAAAAATTGCTAGACATTCGTTCATTCATTCACTAAATCTCGGGCGGGAATGGGCGGATTTGAAAAAATTCCGGGCGGGCTCGGGCGGGCCTGAAGAATGGCAAAAGCCCTTTCATTTTGAGAAAATCGAAAAAAACTGAAAAACTACATCAGTAAAATACTAGTACTTTTTGGCCGATTTTGATTAAAAGTTTATTTTCACGGTCCCGGGGGTGTTTAACTTAAATATAACATTTCAGTCTCATTGCTCAATTCCTTCATGCTTAAAAAAGTTTTGAATTCCAAAAAATTAAATATTAAGGCTTATACGAATCCTGAGTAAATCTCCACAGCCTTAAAACATCAAATTAAGGCTTATATATTGCAAAATAAAAAAAATTTTTATTATAAAGCCTCTATATACGTTATTTATTATTTTTGGAATTAAATTCATTTAAAATAGTAGAATTCAAGTTGTAATATAATTTTAAAAGAAAACAATCAGTTTTTTAAGACAATCGATGAAAAGAATATGATAAAATCACATTCGCTGGGCTATATCTTAGAGGCCGTAGGGCGCCTATGCCGGTTTCGGGGGGCGCCAAGGGCTCGATGCGCCTGGGGCGGGGGGGGCTCGAGCCCCCCTCGCCCCCCTGGTTACGCCACTGATTCAGGGGACCTCAAAACGTGAAGATCCATCAAAATCTCGACATCGAATTTTTGACATGAAACCAATACTTTCTCTCTATATATATATTACATATATACATAGGTAAGAGAAAGTAAAAATCAATTATTTTTTAGATGCTCTTTAAAATGTATATTCTCATTTT